>MU727373.1:20700-33536 GCA_026770625.1 Nicotiana glauca
ATTTTCTGTTCCTGGAATATTAGAGGGCTTAATAAAGCCCACAAGCAAAAAGAATTCAAGGACTTTTTTCTTGGAAAAAAGATAGATCTAATTGGTTGCCTTGAAACTAGAGTTAAACAACATAAAGCTGTAAAAATAATCAGAAAGTTTGGAAATGATTGGGAGTTTTATACAGATTATACTCATGCTCCTAATAGAAGAATATGGGTTGGATGGAGGAAAACCTCAGTTGTTGTTAATATTAGATATAGTACTACAGAATTGATTCACTGTTTTATTGAGGATAGACAATCTCAATTCAATTGTGAATTGACTTATGTGTATGGGTACAATACAACTGCAGGGAGAAAACCATTGTGGGATCAATTAAGGAATTTTAAAGGTTCGATAAATGGACCTTGGATACTATTGGGAGACTTTAATATTATACTATCTAGTGATGATAGAGTTAATGGAGTACCAGTTCATCCTGCTGAGATTGTGGACTTTTAGAATTGCATCACAGATTTAGGAATGGGTCAGGTAAATAGAAAAGGGTGACAGTTTTCTGATGCAACAAAAGAGATGAGAATGAAAGGATATACAGTCATATTGATTGGATGTTTGGTAATGACGAATGGTTCCAAACTCATGGTAATATTGAGGCCAACATTTGAATCCTGAGTGTTCAGATCACTCTCCCATTGTGATCAACACTGTGATAGCTAAACAATTCCTTAAGAAGCCATTTAGACTGCTAAATGTCATACTACAACAGGATACTTTCAAGGAAATTGTCCAGAATATGTGGCAGCAGAATGTTAAGGGGCATTGTATGTATGAAGTGTGGAAGAAGTTGAAGCTTGCGGAAGTAGAGACTAAACAGCTGAATAAAAAATACTCATCTTTGGAAGGTAGGATAATGAATCTGAAGCAAAAGTTGGGAGAAACTCAAGACAAATTAGCAGAAGATTTATTCAACAGTAGCCTGATTAATGAAGAGAAAGAGATACTAGTAGAGATGGAGAAATGGGGCATTATTCATGAAAAAGTTCTTCGATAGAAATCCAGAGCTATATGGATTTCCTCAATGGACTTAAATAATAGATTCTTTCATGCTCATATAAAGGCTAGACATGCAAGGAACAAAATTTCTTCCATACACAATGAACAAGGAGTTCTACTCACTGATCCAAAACTTATTCAGCAAGAATTTCTTCAGTTTTTTAGAAAGTTATTGGATACTGCTGCTGAGGAATTGCCTTGTATTGATACAACTGTTGCAAGGAATGGCCCATGCTTAACTATAGACCAACAGAAAGATTTGATCAAGCCTATTACTAGAGATGAGGTAAGCCAAATTGTTCAAAACCTTCCCAATGATAAAGCTCTAGGAATTGATAGCTTTCCAGCTGAGTTCTTTAAGGAAAATTGGAGTATTATTGGGGAAGACATTATAACAGTAGTTATGCAATTCTTTGAGAATGGCTAGCTCTTGAAAGAAATTAATTGTACTACTATAACCCTGGTGCCTAAAGTACCAGCCCCCACCTTAGTTAAGGATTTTAGACCAATAGCTTGTTGTTCAACTATATACAAGACTATTGCTAAAATACTAACTGAAAGGTTGAAGACATTGGTGGATAGGACAGTAGGCCCTTCTCAGTCAGCTTTTATTGAAGGAATGAGTATAGACAATGTCATAGTAGCTCATGAATTGGTGAAAGGATACTCTAGAAAAGAGGTGTCTCCTAGATGTATGATAAAGTTTGACATTAGGAAAACCTATGATTCAGTGGAGTGGAGTTTTTTACAGATGGTGTTGCTTGAATTTAGGTTTCTTGTAAAGATGGTAAATTGGATAATGACTTGTGTTTCAACTGTCAGTTATGCCTTGTTGATCAATGGAAGATTGACTACCAGATTCCAAGCAAAAAAAGGGCTCAGGCAGGGGTACCCAATGTCACCCTACCTGTTTGTATTGGCAATGGGTACTTGAACAGAAGCTTGAAGAAGTTGAATGATAATCCTGACTTTAACTATCACCCAAAATGTTCAAAGCTCAACCTAATTCATATATGTTTTGCAGATGATCTGCTATTGTGTTGCAGGGCAGACAAAATTTCCATCTAGTTGATGTTGCAGGTTTTCAATCATTTCTCTGAAGTGTCTGGTCTTAAAACTAATATGGAGAAGAGTTCATTATATATATCAGGGTTACCAAATGAATTCAAACACTAGATTATACAAGAGATGCGCTTTGCTATTGGAGAAATTCCATTCAGATACCTAGGTGTTCCTCTATCTTCAAAGAAGATTACAGTTCATCAGTGTCTACCCCTAGTAGAGAAGATGATTGCAAGAGTTAGATGCTGGTCAACGAAACTATTATCATACAGTGGAAGGTTGCAACTAATAAAAAGTGTCATGTTTGAGATGCAAACTTATTGGGCTCAGATCTTCTTACTGCCTAAGAAGGTCATCAACATGGTGACTAGTATATGTAGAATATTTCTTTGGACAGATACAAATGAGATGTCTAGAAAAGCTCTAGTGGCTTGGGAGAAGCTATGCATGTCTAAAGCAGTTGGAGGCCTGAACATAATAGATTTCTACAGATGGAATAAGTCAGCAATTTGTAAGCTGTTGGGGGCTGTCAACTAGAAGAAAGACAGTCTATGGGTGAAATGGATTCACTGCTTTTACATAAAGCAAATGACTATATCAGATTGCCCTATTCCTAAACAAGCAAGCTGGCTAGTAAAGCTGGCTAGTTAGGAAAATATTGGAGGCAAGAAAATGGTTGGAGAATTATGGGGATCCTACAACAATCCTAAGAAGCTGTGAATCGCAAGGGAAGTTCAGCATAAAGAAAGCATGCAAACTCTTCACTCCACAGTTTTAGAAGGTAGAATGGAAGAAAGCAGTATTGGTAAAATGCATTATACCCATGCATCAGTTTATCCTATGGCTGGCAATACAAAAGAGATTGGCTACTGTGGACAGGCTAGAGAAATGGGGGATCCAAGTCGACAAAAGATGTGTACTATGCACAATTGGAAGAGATGAAACACTGGAGCATATGCTATTTGAATGTACTTACTCATAACGTATGTGGAATTCTATATTGAACTGGCTAGGCATACAGAGAAATATAGGGAACTGGCGGGAAGAAGTGTAATGGGTGGCAAGCAAAATTAGCTCCAGGCCATGGACACACATATTGGGATTCTTTTTTGTAGCTACAGTCTATCACATATGGGGTGAAAGAAATGCTAGAAGGTATCAATTGAAGAAGCAAGAAGTCAAACAGAGAACAAGAGATATAGATATACAGTTACATATTAAAGGTCAATATAATTGTAAATGGAAAAATGTATTAGATAGATTGAATTGGTACATAGTCTAGGCAAGTATAGAAATAGTTGTAAATATCTGAGAAACTAACTCAATAGTACAAATGAGTTAGATGCATGTAAAGTCATTACTTGGTGAAATAAAAAAAATTATTTTTAACCAAAATAATAATAATAATAATAATAATAATAAAAGTTTAGCTTCTTCTTACTTACTTGAGTCAAATGATTTATGGCATATACGTTTGGTTCATGTCAATTATAAAACCTTGTGGAAAATGATTAACTTGGAAGTATTGTCTAAGTTTGAATGCGACAAATCAAAATGTCAAATATGTGTGGAATCTAAGTATGTTAAACATCCTTATAAGTCAGTTGAAAGGAATTCAAATCATTTAGACTTAATTCACATAGATATTTGCCACATGAAGTCAATACCATCTTGCGGTGGAAAGAAATATTCTATAACTTTTATTGACGACAGTACTCGATATTGTTATGTTTACTTACTTAATAATAAAAATGAAGCAATAGACACATTCAAACAATACAAAACTGAAGCTGAAATGCAACTTAACAAGAAAACCAAAATGATAAGAAATGATAGGGGTGGTGAATATGAATCTTCTTTTGAAGAAATATGTTTAGAATATGGAATTATTCATCAAACAACGGCCCCTTACACGCCCCAATCCAATGGGATTGCGGAATCAAATAAACATTCATTAAAGGAGATAATGAACGCGTTGTTGATAAGTTCTGGTTTGCCATTGAACTTGTGGGGGAAGCCGTTCCTACTGCTAATCGGATACTAAATCGAGTACCCCAGAGCAAAACACAATGCACTCCATATGAAAAATAAAAAGGAATGAAGCCCGATTTGAATTATTTTAAAGTGTGTGGGTGTTTGGCAAAATTGCAAGTTCCTAAACCCAAAAGAGCAAAAATAGGATCGAAAACCGTTGATTGTGTTTTCATATGATATGTGACCAATAGTAAATCATATCGATTTCTGATTCATAAATCAGAAAATCCGACATTCATAATAATACGGTTATAGAATTAGATGATGCTGAGTTCTTTAAAAATATATACCATATAAAAAGGAATGTGAATCGATTGATGAAGTATCTAAACGACATCGAGAAGAAACAAAAGAAAGTACATTTAATAAAGAGGATCCAAGATGTAGTAAACGTCAAAGAACATCTACTTCATTTGGACCAGATTTTGTGACTTTATTTTTGGAAAATGAGCCTCGAACATTTAAAGAAGCTATGTCTTCTTCGAAATTATTGTTTTGGAAAGAGGCAGTAAATAGTGAATTTGAATCCATATTGAACAACCATAGATGGAAATTGGTTGATCTTTCTCCTGGAAATAAATCTTTGGGTTCTAAATGGATTTTTAAGAGGAAAATAAAAGATGATGGCACTTTTGATAAATTTAAGGCAAGACTTATAGTCAAAGGGTATAGACAACGAGAAGGTCTTGACTACTTTGATACATACTCTCCAGTTACAAAAATTGTGTCCATACGAATATTAGTAGCATTAGTTGTAGTTTATGACTTTATGGTCTTGAAATTCATCAAATGGACGTTAAGACAGCCTTCTTAAATGGAGATTTGGAGGAAGAAATCTACATGGAACAACTTGAAGATTTTGTAATTCCAGGTAAAGAAAAGAAGGTATGTAGACTTGTTAAGTCCCGTTACGGACTAAAACATGCATCTAAACAATGACATGCGAAATTTGACCAAATAATATTGTCAAATGATTTTAAGATAAATGTGTATACATTAAAAATATTCCAAATCACATAGTCATTGTTTGCTTATATGTAGATGATATGTTGATAATGAGTAAAGACATTGCCAACATAAATGCGACTAAGCGTATGCTAACTAGCAAGTTTGATATGTAGGACTTGGGAGTTGCTGATTTAATTCTGGGAATTAAGATCCATAAGACTAATCAAGGTCTAACATTGTCACAATCTCATTATATTAAGACAGTACTTGAAAAATTCAAGTACTTAGGGTTTAAAGTTGCAAAAACTCAAATTGACGCGAATCTTGCATTAGCAAAGAACAAAGGCCAAAGCATATCACAATAGGATTATGCTCGTGTGTTGGGATGCTTAATGTATATCATAAATTGTACACGACCAGATATAGCTTGTGCTATAAGAAAATTGAGTTGATATAAGAGCAATCCAGGTAAATCTCATTGGACGGCAATGAAACGAATTTTGGGATATTTAGAACATACATAGGACTTTGCTTTGCACTACAGTAAATATTCTGTGGTGATTGAGGGATACTGTAATGCAAATTGGATCACTGGCTCAACTGATTCTAAGTCCACAAGTGGATATGTATTCACTATTAGTAGAGGAGCGATATCTTGGAAGTCATCCAAACAAACTTGTATTGCCCGCTCTACAATGGATGCTGAGTTTATAGCCTTAGATAAAGCCAGTGAAGAAGCTGAATGGCTCCTAAATTTTTCATTATGCCCAAACCGTTGGCACCAATATGCATAAATTGCGATAGTCAAGAGGCAATTAGAAGGGCTGAGAGTGTTACGTATAACGGTAAATCTCATCATAAATGACGAAGACATAAAACCGTTAGGCAACTACTCTCTAGAGAAATTATCACGGTTGACTATGTAAAGTCAAGTGATAATGTGTTGGTCCACTTACAAAAGGCCTAACCAAATAGGTAGTTGAAAAATCATCGAGGGTAATGGGACTATGGCCAAGAACAAGTCATTATGGCGGTAACTCTACCTAGAAGACTGGAGATCTTAAGATCTACGTTCAAGGAGATCAAACAAAGTCATTAATGACAGTTCAACATTGTCAACTAAAATGTTCGTCCATTCTCATGATGAGACAATGTTAAGTACCAAGGATGCATTAAGGCTTTTTAATGATTTCTAAATTTGATACGAGGTATATCAAATAGTGTATCTACGGGATGACACGTTTATGAATTACATATGTAAGTGTGAAATGTTAGCATGGCAGTTCTCTATGCACTTATGAAACCAAGAGGTGTTCATGGCTGAAACGAACACAACAATGAGAACCAAAGATGATTAAGGGCTGATTATGTAACTTATGGTTATCTGGGTAAACACCAAAGTTCGACGGTTCAAAGATATCAAATCTACCGATTGGCCGAGTATATCCGATATAAGTTCACTACAGAAAATTCAAAATGAAACCTACTTATTCATATGCGATTAATCCTTTCTTGCAAATCACACAGTGTTTCATGCATATTTCCGTGATATAGCCATTCCCCATTCATGTGGGGAATTGTTGAGGTTTTAAGCTAAAATAGGCTTAAAAGAGGGTGAATGAAAAATGTAGGGAAAATAAAATATTGAGATTTCCTCCTTGACAAAGGGACGTTGTCCCATATTGGAAGAGGAAAAGGTTTTTGATGGGTATATATACAATTGCTCTTCTTTTAGCTCTTAAAGAGTTAAAAAGAAGGCAATCCTCGCGTCGTCGTCGCTCGCTCGGCTCGGCTTTGGTTCAGATTTGGATTTAATTATTGCTTGAAAATCACACAATTTTTCATACCTATTTCCGTGACATATCCATTCCCCATTTATGTGGGGGATTGTTGAGGTTTTAAGCTAAAATAGGCTTAAAAGAGGGTGAATGAGAAATGGAGGAAAAATGAAATATTTGAGTTTCATTTGAGATTCCCTCCTTGACAAAGGGACATTGTCCCATATTGGAAGAGAAAAAGATTTTTGATGGGTATATATACAATTGCTCTTCTTTTAGCTCTTAAAGAGTTAAGAAGAAGGCAAGCATCGCGTCGTCGTTGCTCGCTCGGCTTCGGCTTCGGCTTCGATCAAATGATCAATTGAATGAAATATTTGACTTTCATTTGAGATTCCCTTCTTGACAAAGGGACATTGTCTCATATTGGAAGAGGAAAAGGTTTTTGATGGTATACATACAATTGCTCTTCTTTTAGCTCTTAAAGAGTTAAGAAGAAGGCAAGTCAAGCGCTGTCGTCGCTCGCTTGGCTTTAGCTTCGGATTCGGATTCGGTCAAATGATCGATTGATTGATTAATTTTTTGGACCGAATTTATTTATTAATAGTAAATATTAACATAATATTATTAAATATTCATTTTTGTAAACAAAAATAAATATTAAATCCATTGGAAAAATAAAGTGTCCGTTTTTTGTTTCCATTTTTGTAACGGAAAAAATTAAGTTTCCTCCGCGCGTTTTGTCTTTCCGGTTTATTATTGTGTAAATAGTCATTTTTGTTATGACATTTATGTTATGGCCGTTTTACATAAACGGTCCTTCTGAAAAGTTGCACCTCTTCAATTTGAGCTCAACATTGGCTATAAATAGTAGTCCATTCTCTTAGATTTTTCATACGAATTTATGACTTCTCCTCTTTTCTTCTGTATTATTTTAACTACTAAGGAACAGCAAGTGTGATTTGCTACTGATCTTTGTGTTCACTGAAATATTGGGATTTGACATACCGGTACACTAGTGTGTAATTCATTCTATCCTGGGAGGAAATAATCCACAATCTTGGGGATCAAATTCCTTAAGGAAACACTGTAAATTCAGTGGATTCGTATTAAAATTTGTTTCTATTTTTCGTCTCTATTTATATGTTATTTTATATTCTCCAGAATTATTTTTTACAAATACAGAATACTAATATCTACGATATAATTAGCTTAGTGCTTTTTGAGTTATTACTCTTTGCTTTGCATATGCATCATCATATATGTTACTTCTGAGGATCCCGATTCCAAAAACATCATGAATCATCATAAGAGCAAACAGCTCAAAATCCATATATTCATCTCATAAGCCACTGTAAATAATATTCTTGATTTTTAAAATTTTCATTTTTGGTGTCCCCATATCCACTGTAAACAATATTCTTGGAGTAGTTGATAGACTTATAAATTTGTTCCCGTTTTCTCTCGGACATGTGATGCCAGTTACAGAAGAGGACAATAAAAGAAAATAGAGAAAACATGTGTGTGTATCAAGTGGTTGACCACCTCTTGGGTCTTGATATTAAATGGTGCTACACCTATTAGTGAAATTGAATACTTAGAAATTCAACCGATCCTCCGATCCTCTCTTTTTTTCTTGAGAAATAATTGAAATGACAGTATTTTTATCGTAAAAGAATTTTCCCTTTCTTTATTTTACAAATATGGATTTTATCAAATTTTATCGATCAGTAATAATAATGCAAGCAATTTGAACGTGGTATATATACTTAATTTCTTTATGAACTCCTAATTTTATCAATTCTAATAAATTAATCAAATTCAAAATTTGATTCAGATAGGAATCCAAAATGACGGATGCAAAATTTGAACTTTGTAGTTCAAATTCGAAGTTCTACAAAATTGTGTCTAATTTATTGGGTTTAAACTCTATATTTTACACTTATTTAGTTGGATTTTTAATATATATACAGAGTATAAGCCGAAGCTACTGGGTTCATATGAACCTGTAGCTTCATTGGCTCCGCCCCTGACTACACGTGGCAACAATTGTTAATAAGAAGAATATCAAGAAATAATAATGACAAAAGTGTTATAAATATAGTTCTATTTATGGTGAATATTTATATTTAGAGAGATTCTAGGATTTATTACTTGGCGGTTAAATCACCATCTCCCTATAAATAGAGGGTTCTATTCCATTGTAATTCATCCCAAATCAATAAGAATTCTCTCTCCCTACTTTTCTCTATAATATTGTTCTTTTTCTTTTATTTTTTCACAATACGTTATCAGCACGAAACTCTAACCAATTGAGTAGAAGCTTTGGGATTGAGCATAATGATTGTTAATTATTCCATGAACTTCCTTCATGATTAAATTCTGGATTTAAGGTAAGTATTTTACTTTATTTTTCTCTTTTAAATTCTTGAAATTCTATAATTTGATTTTATATACAATCAAAGACAACAAAGTTTGGTTATAACTCAAATGGAGTTTGTAAGAAATTATAACCACCTCAAGTGGTAAATTTCTATGTCTTGCCATAATCAAAGTCATGCATGATCGTGGGCACAAGAAGTAAAAACTCGTCCCATTGAATTTGCTCCATTCTCATTATTTTAAGAGAATGTGATAGCAGTATGTGATAAGTCTGAAAGAAGATAAAATTATAACCGTGAAGGTATCAATGGATGTGGACGTGTCAATAGGAAAAATTATAATCGTCATTATCGTGGTAATGAGAATAATAAGGATTCTCAAAATAAGACTTCACTCTATGAAGTTGATGTTTGTCATCGATTTGACATGAAATTTCGTAAAGCACATATAGATAATTATGGTCCATTCATGATGTGAATGTGACAACATCTGATTTATAAATACATATTCATTCTTCAAAGAATATGAACCTGCTAGTGGTAGTGTATATACCGCACTCGCCTCTAAAAGGAAGTTTGAGATGATATAAGAAAATAATATTATTATTATGGTATGAATGGTCATTGGTCACGTACCTATTGTACGCCAAAATATTTTAGCATTGTGATTATTAAAAGTCAACGGTAATGCAAGAAACAGATCTTGCATATAATTTTGACCATAACCATAATGGTATAACTTTCTCTTTAAAAGAGATATTCAGCATATTGATGTTGATGAATATGTGGTAGTACCAAATTAATTTAGAGCTCTGAAAGAGCCAATTATTACTATTTTGGAGAAATAAAATTATCGTAGTAAGTCTCAAAGAAACTTATTTAGTTTCTAAAATATACGCGAAAGCAGTTGATTATATTAAGACTATAAATAAAGGAAAGATTTAATATCTTCTATTACTGTAACTTGTAGTGGGTAATATGTATGTGAAAAGCTACCTGCTTTATTATCTAGTTTGTACTACACAAACAAAAGAATGCCACAATAAAGAGAAGTTTATTGATATAAAAACACATATCATAATAAACTTGGAGTTTATTGATAATTTCACATGTCATTGTGTAAATCTGAAGTTTATCAATATTGATAATTTATTCAGTTGGCATAATTGGTTTACCCATATCAATTTAAGTATGATGTGCAAAAATAATAGAGAATTCACATGGGTAAATATTACAGAACTAGAAAGTTCTTTACGAATTCTCTTAGGTTGCTTGTTCTTATTAAATAATAGACCAACTAAAATTGGGATTGAATCCCATGAATGCTGGAAATATCAAAGATGAATATGGACTCATTCACCTGCCATGTATATCACATAAGATGCATCGATGAGATGGTTACATGTGCGATTATTAATAACCCGCCACATGGTGTTTTGTGAGGTAGCTTGCTCAATAATTTAATTTCGAGCATAATTTCTAGATTTTTTATTCAAAAAGTTTATCTTGATAAGTTGGTTTATATCACAACTGGTTTAGCAAGATAATTTATTGAGTGCCTCCACTTAATAGTTAAACTATTGCTTATGAGAACAAAGTTATATATATCAATTTGATATACGATTATATACGAAAGTATATATTTTCTCCCCTCACAAGTGGTTCAGGGTCAGGAACCAAATAATCCCATCTTATTATTATTAATGTGCAGTGTATATTATGATTAACACCATAACGCATAACAATGGGTTCTCAAAAGTTGAGGAAACAAGTTAGTTTTTCTTATATGAGGGGGAGACAAGATACAATAGTTGAGAAAAAGTTACATGGAATGAATTATCATTTATACATCTAGATCCTCGAATAAAATAATATGAATTTGAAGTTCATAAAAAGGATAGTTCATGTGCAACTTATTGTAAAATATGTCAGCCGCATTTGTTGATCCAAAGTAAGTAACTATATTCTCATTGCAAATGCTCCTATTAAGTCCTAGAAGGACAAATTCTATGGTACGCTTAAAGCGTATAAACAAATTGGTTTCAAATAAACTTCTTGATAAAGAAGATGAGCAAATGATCAAAATGATCATAATTAAGGAGGCAAGTGATATAGAAGATCACATGACATAACACTTCATAAAATCTCATGAGAGATTCAGGTACCTGAAAATATATGAATGAAGAGATCTCTATGTTATGTCCATGTGAAAACAAGGAGGTTGGAACCGATATAAAATGCTTGTCAACGACATTGATTGTAGCGCTAAATATATGTGAGGATCTTAAGTCCAGAGAAACAATTCAAGTAGAATTGGTTCATATGAAAGACATGTAGTTCAAACACTTGAAAGTATGAAGTCACTGATATGTGCAATCAGTTTTGGATATCTTATTTGTCTAGCAAGACATGAAAATTTGATATGCATCTAAAGTCTATTATATGGCTTATATGACTATATTTATATGACAATCCTCAAATGATTTAAAGTACCACATCCTCAATGCAATTTATGCACAAATGTATCTTTCTATAACTATAAGCATGATAATGTGATAGTAGGATGTCACGACCCAAACCCACACTGGTCGTTATGGCGCCTCTCGTGAAGACAAGGCCAACCAACTAACCCAATTCACTTCCTTTTTAAAATTAGTTAAACATAAATAAATAAGTGTTACAGCTTAACAACATTAATAATTAGGACTACAACCCCACACAACCCGACCGGGGTGTAGTAGGAACACTACTATAGGGCCAATATTATATATACAAAATAAAATCTGGAAATTAAAGATGAAGTGCGGTGCCGCGAATGCTGGCGGTCACCTTGCTCAACTACCTTAGTAAGGCCTTCGGTCCGCTAATAACCTGCTACCGGGTGAGCAATACCTGCAACTGCATGCGAGGTGCAGGGAGTAAAGTGAGTACTTCCAACTCAGTGGTAATAAGAGCGAATAATATCTGAGCGATAAGAAAACACGTATGAGCACTCCAAAATTCTATAACAGATAGTACAACCCTTTGAGAAAAATAGTAAAGCCGTAACACCGAGAAAATCCTTTAGGAAATCTCAAGCTCAGTTAAAATCTCTTTTAAAAAACATGTCTTTTCAACAGTTGCGAAAAATAATTTCAACAAGCAGGAAATAAATCAGAAATCTGCCCCTCGGGCTCAGTATCAACCTCTCAGTGCAATATCAGCCCCGCGGGCTCACTCCCAACTCACAAAGTACAACATCAGCCTCTTGGGCTCAGCACTCCTTAACATGTAACACCAGGGTATCTGGTCAACAAGGCAAGTAATAGCATGTATGCCAATGATATGAGTGCTAAAAATCATACCACGTAGTACAAAGGAATGAATGCATGAATGCAATGCAATGCACATGACCGATACGGCACGTAGCCCGATCCATGGGTACCCTGCGCTCACTGGGGGTGTGTACAGACTCCGGAGGGGCTCCTACAGCCCAAGCGCTATAATACTGTAGCGCGCAGTCCGATCCACATAATGTATCATTGCGGCGTGCAGTCCGATCCATATAATATACTACTGCGGCGTGCAGTCCGATCCATGCATGTATATGTAT
>MU727373.1:39391-51760 GCA_026770625.1 Nicotiana glauca
TCCTTAAGAAATATTATTTTATTTATTAACTATTCCAGGTAAAGAAGATTTCATTAAAAAAGAATTAGTGATAATGTATGTAGATTTACATTCAAATGTTATTATATCATTATCAATTGATATCATTTTATAGAAAGTTCTCATTAAATTGCAATTTCAATTGGAATATTTCTAAAATTCGGAAAAAATCATTTAAGAATAAAATATAATTTCAAGTCCCATTTTTATTATAGAATATAAAAAGTTCGTTCAAATTGTATAATAAGTATTCACTCTCTAAAAAAAATAAGTTGAGAATATCTGAAGTAAAAACTAAGGCAATTAATTTGTGAGATTTTTTTTCTTTTAAACATCGTTATATATTAGGAAGTATGAGAAGTATCGTCATACAGGATTATACTTCTCCCTCTATGATCGAAGTTAGTTGAGTTCCTACTCTATTCAATAAGAATTCAATATTATATAAATTTTAAAATACTCAAATATACAATTAATTATTTTTAAAATAGTCTCAACAAATACTACTATTGTGATGAAAATTGCATTATACCCAAAATAGTATCTCAATCATATTAAATGAAATTAGAAAAAAATGCAATATTTCTATTAGCGGTTAATTTGATTAGTATTTAGAGTGATTGAGATATTAATTTATTTATAATATTATGTCATTCAACTAGAAAAAAATATAAATTTTCTTGTTAAAATCTTAATAATTAAAAATCACGATTATTATTTCAAAGAACCAAAAAATACCTTTTCATCAACTATTTGGAAATAATATTAATATTTTTTATTATTTAAATTTTGATTAGTACAAAAAGAAAAAAAATACATTAACACACAGAGAATACTAAAAGAATAAAACTATATATCATTCAATTTAAAAAATGAGAAAAATACATGACGACTTATTTTTCAACAAGACTTTTTAATTACTATTTAATAATAATTAATTTAAGGCTTAACGATGCAATTTTTTTTTTTAAATAAAAAAGGCCCTATGTAGAAATAATTTAAATTCTACTTGAATTATTATCTAATCGCTATATAATAAAGCATTAAACTCGATATGTGTTTCAAAGTGATTGGTATAGTAATACGATTTCAGAAAAATTAAAATGCATATAATGCAAAAGATAAATAACAATACATATAATCGTAGTTCTATACGTTATTACACAAAAGCCTATTCTCTTTCTTCTTTCCCTAAAGGTATAGAAAGTATGTAATTAACAATAGACCAAAAAATATTAAAATGATAAAAAATAAAAAAAAATAAAAAAAGCAACAATCGGGCCCGTGCATCTCACGGGTGCATCATCTAGTATATATATATATCTGTGAACTTTTCTAAAAAGCGGTGTCAATTTACAGCTGTAGCTCGAGTTAAACTACTATATGAAGTCTCTCCCTCTTTCTCTCAAACGTTCTGCACTCAGGATCAACTATGTGAGCTTCACGAATTACAGCTGGTGTCAAGCTCGACTAAAGAGAGAAGAGTTGGGGGTGGTTTGGTTTGAATACGGGTTATGCTGGAATTAATTATCCTGGTATTATTTTTTATCCATTGTTTGGTATGTTATATTTTAAAAATGATAATTGTATCGTTTTTAGAAGGTATAAGTTATTCCGGTACTAATTTTAATCCCGGGATAACTTATACCAAGATTGCTAACCAAACAAAGTATTAAGGTGGTATTAAATTTTTATGCCAGCACTATATCTACTTATACCTCACATCAAATACCAAACAACCCTTAGGGGTCGTTTGGTATGAGGTATAAGGAGGTATAAGGGTGGTATAAAAATTTAATACCACCTTAATACTTTGTTTGGTTAGTAAACCAGGTATAAGTTATCCCGGTGTTAATTTTAACACCGGAATA
The DNA here is from genome assembly GCA_026770625.1 of Nicotiana glauca. Classification (NCBI taxonomy): domain Eukaryota; kingdom Viridiplantae; phylum Streptophyta; class Magnoliopsida; order Solanales; family Solanaceae; genus Nicotiana; species Nicotiana glauca. The sequence goes on from MU727373.1 coordinate 41,281, forward strand.
ACTTATACCTTATAAAAGGTGGGGTAATTAGCACCGGTATAACTTATACCTTCTTAAAAATTATGTAATTGTCATTCTTAACACAACATACCAAACAATGAATAAACAACAATCCCAGAATAACTAATCCCGGCATAACTTATCCCAATATAACTTATACCGGCATAACTTACACCGGTATAAATCATATTCCAACCAAACGACCCCTTAAAGTAGACTGAACACTAGTGTAAGGAATCATCCTTTTCAAACTTGGGTAAGACTTACCAAATGCTGATCTTGTTAGGAATAGTAATCTAACTGGAGGTTTTCAGCTGTCAAATAAACTGATTTTTGCTCATAGAAACAACACCATGATATGAGTAAATAACACGTTCACAGAACAGCCCCCAAGTTAGTACATCCAGTACTTTGAAGTTGCATAATGTCAGCTAATGCGAGTTCTATCATACTAAAGTTCTCTTTCCTACTATAGATGGAACTACTGCACACTGGTTTCCATCCAAAGAAGCTATTACAGCTACTGCTTGATGGTGACGGATTTGCTTGTCAAACTACAAGGTGAGGTGCACAGGCAAGACACGTCTTTGCAACTCTACTTAATCTACAGGCTCTACATCTCAGCTTTGCTGCTTAGCCATAAAGTCTCTACTTGGTGTTCACACCAAAGCAGCCTACTTAAGTATCCTGCAATCTTCAGAATTCAACCCTCTTGTACAAATTTAACTCTTATATACGCCAGCTCGTATTTGGAGATACTATCAGAGCTATAGGTGATTCAATCAATGACTCGTCTACTATCTAGTTACTCTGGTTGAAGCCGGACATGCGGGCAAGGCCTATCTGGTTCTCCTCTTGTCCATAGATGCTTGAGATCACCTCTTTGCTTTCCCAGCGTCAAAAATGTGCCTAACATGAGCAATAAAAGATGTTAAAAATGATGAGCACTTGACATAGAAAATGAAAAGCTTTTTCTTGTTTACCTAAAATATTGAAAGAGGAAAGGGATAATAATATGGGAAATTCTAGGTCAACTTCTGAAAGAAATGCCCGCAAGGAAGACAGGCAAGGCTGCATGGAGAACTCATGAGTAGTAGGTGAGACAACTGCGAAATTATCTTCTTATACATTTTGGTTCTTCCTTATTTGCCTACTACAGTTACACATACTGCACTTTGGTGCATCTATTTGTCTTTGAAGATTGTAGAGGAAAGCCACTGTAACATCTTTAACTACCTTTCTCAAATTTCTTCTTTCCCCGCAAGGTTACAAAATATTGTCCCGTTTCATACGATTTTGGACAATCACCTCATGAGCTAACTTTTGGGGTTGAATTAGGTCCAATATCTTCTTTCTTTATATGGTATTAGAGCCAAAACCAAAGGTGTAGTCTCTCCTCTGTATTCCTCATTCTTCTCTCTTAATACCTCTTCTTTTCATTCCTAAACTTAATTTTTTTTAAAAAGGTAAAAGGGAAATCAGAATCCAGTTTGCAGAAAATTGAAAATTAAGGTTCTCAGACCCAATGTTTAGTTCTTATTTCTATTCCATGAGGATCACCCTATGTGTGTTTGTGGTGGTAGATTCTAATGTACGGTGGTAGACTCTATGGTTACAATAAGATGTTAAAGGTTTGGCTGCTCCATTACAACAGCTCTTTTTATGCTTCTTGACAGTCTTGTAGCATACCTAGTGTAAATGGAACAATGTAAAGCAACGCAGGTTGACCATGACCATCCATCAAATTTAGAGCCACATATGTCGTGAGCAAACCTGTAAAAAAAAAGAATTAACAGTTGAACAGAAGCTAGCACCAGTTCTAAACCTTGAAAAACACGGACCAACAGTACAAACGGATGCTTCTAATGCATTAATCATTATATACAATATTTCGGCTGTTTACATAAAACTAGTAACTTCCCTTGACATGTTAAAAGAGATACATATCAAGCTCAAACACTAACAAGAATAGCACCCCTCAAATTTTTTCTACACGTCAATATTTGTTCTCGAGTAATTCATTATTAGTAGGAAAAAGTGGAGAAACTAAGCATCATTACTGCAGTTCATCACTTAACCAGGATCAAGTTGCACAATTCTGTGGAACAGTCCAGGCTATTTCTGACTGAACAGATGAAGGGAAGGGAGAGGGAGATGAAACAATAAAAAACACCAACAGTGCAATTCTACCGACAACAAGAACACAGTGTTCACTTGGTCACAATCAAAATAACATGTCAAATAAATAAGCTTATCCCATTCTCTGAAGAACTCATCATACCTAAACCATAAGCAAACATAGCCCAAAGGAAGTAGCCTTCTCGAAGTTTCTTATTACACAGCCAGTCGTACCTGCAGCAAAGCACAAAAATTATGGGAAAAAGAAAAATCTAAAAAAGAGGTACAAAGCTTTTGACTACTATAATTGTTCGAACTTGGAAGAATTCACCATTTAAATGGTAACCTAACATTCAACCTTTCCTTTTATAATCCTAAAATTAACTTTCTTTCTTTTTTCTAATAATAGTGGTGTCCAGGCCAACTTGCGCGCACCCAAACTATTTCACCAGGTTAATCTTAAGATTTACTTAAATTGCTTCTCAGAAGTGTCCGACATGGAAGCATTTAATTATGCAACCATGAGTCTCACAGAGGCATCAATAGAGGGGTCAATTCCTTCCATCAAATATGTTAGAGCAATGCTTTTTTTTTTATTTGCACCGGGTGTCCGAGTCTCTAAGAGCCCCGACTAATCCCGGGGGTGCACAGGCCCTCGGCAAGGAGTTTCCCGCAAGTGCACCACGGTTAATTCAGGTTTTACCCAGTCCAATGGCCCTCAGAAATTGTTTGCACCCAGTGGGTTTCGAACTTAAGACCTTGAAATCGAGCAAACCCCAAGCTCAAGTCTATTGCCACCAGGCCAACCCCTGAGGGTTTGTTAGAGCAATGCTTTGAACAGGCACTTATTGGAGAATGGAATAATAGTATACTGAAAAAAATTGAAGTCTTCAAGAAATATAGGACTTGATGGAACCATATTAATGGAGAGCAAATACAAGTTTCATTCAGCTCCATGGTCAAACCTTAAGGAAAATGCTACCAGTAAACCTGGTAAAATTATGTCGCCAAACCCGATGATACTGTAGCCACCCCAAGGATCAAACATCCGTGGAATTTTCAGTAGCATAGGAATGCCATCTTCTCCACTTTTATCACCGCGTGCAACCTATACAGGAGAAAGGGATCATATTTCCGGAGCAATAGTCCTTTGTAGTTAGCAGGGTAAAAAGTACGCAAACGAACATAAAGAAGAATACAAACAAACAAATAAAGAGCTTACCACTATCATCACACTCTTATGAAACAACGGTTTGGAAAGAAACACCCAAAAAAGGTCATACAATAAAGCACAGCTTAGAAGAACTGTTCCCACCTGATAAAGTCAAGGAAAATAAGGGATAAATCTTTGAACTTTTCAGCAAGAACTCAAATCTAAGAAGGACTGATAAATCATCAGACTAGAAGATTATCCTGAACCAAACTATTAGCTCTTACTGTTGCTTTTTTATTGTAGTTGTTTGACTGCAGGACAAAAGATAAACATGATAAACTGCAGAGAAACCAGGAATAAAGCGTTGTTCCGTTAGGAGGATAGAAAAGAGGGCAGCTACAAATGACGAATTCTATAACCCACCATCTCAGCTTTCTAAACAGCCTCTGCAAAATCAATGGAGCAGGTCGCTGATATGTTTATCACGCTTTTAGGGGCTCCAAACTCTAAAATGAGTTACATTCATAACCATCTGGGAACTGTACATATTTGGTAAGCTTCTTGAGGTTGAGGGAAGATTTAAGTGAAGAAGGGTAATTTGTGATTCCTTAGTGGTACGTATTTCTTATTGTATAAAAAAGGTCAGTCAAAGATGATCGGCAACTTTCTCCGCGCTCTGTCCTCCTTCCTTATCAGTTAGTGACTATTACAAAGAAAAAATAGATTTTCCACCAAAGTCCAAGGTTGACTTCTACAGTGTTTAGGTTTGTGAGGAGCTCTTATCTACTTAACAGTTGATATAAAACGAACAGGTTACCACATTATGGAAGAATTTGCGCATCAACAATAAAATTTCAAGCAGTAATGGGAGAAGGTCCAGGAATATACCATTTTCCTAAAACCAAAACAGTACATAAAACTGTCCAGCTATAACGCAATAAAAAACCAGCAGCATGAATTGTTTTACCTTGAGGTTGGGAACTTGCACAATCTGGAGAACGGTGATGATCAATGCAATACCCTAGTAAAAAGAGATTGTCAATCCATTAACTTGGGTCAATACTAATATGAACAAAAATAGAGCTTTCCAATTTTCAAAATACTCTCCTTTTCTTTTCTCTTTCAGGCTGGGGGTGGGGGTGGGGTTTGAGAGCTTTCTCTAGTGTCTAGATATATAATTATACATATTGAAAGGAGTGGTAACCAAAGAATAAAAATTGATATCCCAACACAAACATATGCCTAACACACCCCCATGTAGCAGGATGAACAAAAAACATATTTCCAAGTGTCTAGAAAAGAATAAAATGTTAGATTTAATTCAATAAATTTTTTACGGAAAACAGGAAATTTCAGCAGTATAGTAGTTCCAAAAGAACAAAAAGAGAACGGAACCTGACGGAACCTGATAAGTCAAGGAAAGGTCACCCAGAAAAGGACCCACAAACCAATATTGCTCTTGAAAACCAAAGATGAAAAGAATCCAAGCACATAGGTAGGTCAATTCAAGAGCAAAGATGTACCAATATGCTGACAATAGAGCAAGCAGACTTTCCATTTTTTCCCTCACAACCACGTCTGTAAAGATATACCTACTGACTTAATCGACAAAAGTACATGTCAACTCTTTTTAAGCTTATCATGTCATCCTTAAGGCAACAGATCACGGTTGAAACTGAGAGAAAAAGAAAGAAACGAAAGAGACACAAGCAACTGAGATGATATTAGACGAAGAAAATTACAATATTGTAACAATGCTTACAAGTATATCTTGACCTATCCAAGCAAAGGAGATACGACGGTAAACTACCCACAGAACTGCAAAGACTATGCAGAATGGAGAAATCGCCAGCGTCAGATATGAAACAGGCCCCAGAAAAGGAATTTTAATGAAGGACTCTCCAAAACGCTCAAACCATCTGAAACTATATACAATGAATGTTAGCTACACTTCTAAGAACCAACTAGCAACCAAAGTCGTGGTACGTAAAATGAACTTATACAGTATTTCAAGAAAATAAAATTTTAGTAGCAATGACTAACAACAAACAAAATTGATGACAAGGGATCATAACGCACCACAATGAAAGAGCTCACCCTAGGTTATCTGAAAGAGTACATGGTGATCTGTACTCTACAGCGAATGATAAAAGAAGAAAAGAAGGATAAACAGCATGTTTGGCATTGCTCTCTATTTTACAGTGTACAGTGAAGGTCTAAGCCACAGTTACTTTCACCAAAGCATGCAAAACTGGAGCCTTACTAACTATTACTCTGGTCTTTTTCAAATAAATCAATTCCTTTGGGACCCTGCCGATCAACTCTTTTTCCTATTAAAAGATCAGCCCCCTAGCTATGTGTTTTCACATCGAGAATTATTTGCAAATGAAGAAATGACAAAGCGGCTTCTTACTTCCCAAATAGATCCTCCTACGTCTATATATAAACGTTGGTTTATCAAGAATACGAATGAAAAGCACTTTGAATTGTTGATTTATCATCTGCCCATGCCGGGTTGAGGATGAGTTACGGGGCGTAAAACAAAAAAATACAGGGATTGGGCAGTAACGTGTAATGTTAGGGCTTCATATCCACTATTAAAAATGATTTGAGATCACTCCAACTAAGTACGCTTAAGGCCCTGAATCCTAGACGTTATGCGGGGTTGAGGATGAGTTACGGGGCGTAAAATAAAAAAAATACTTGGCAGTAATGTGTAATGTTGGGGCTTCATATCCACTATTAAAAATGATTTGAGATCACTCTAACTAATTACGCTTAAGGCCCTGAATCCTAGATATTATTTTAAAGAGACCTAAAGTATAAGTTGATGAAACTTGTATTGGTTTTTCCACACACACCTAGCTATTTATAGATCGATATTGATTCTTGGTCTAACTTGGAGTAAAAGTGTTGTGCTGAATTTCTGAAGCCAAAAAGAAGAGTGCAGAGTGCCAGTTGGAAAAGTAAGAATAATGAGCATTTGCATCAAGCAAGAGATGTTTTCCTTTGTTTTCAGTTGGACTATGGATGATGCTCAGTACGAAAATATGCGGTTAGTTATGAAATCAGCCAACCCACTCAAACCTTCACATAATACAAAAGGGGAGATGTTTATTTTTGCTCCATATTTAAGCAAGCATTTGAAACTACATATTCCAATCTATTCCTCTTCACTCTAAGGTCCATTTGACCATGTATACGTTTCTGGAAAACTTTGCAACGGTTCTAGTTTGTGTGGTGTTTGCTTGGACAGTTTCTCAAAAATGAGTTTGAAATTTATTTTTTTAATTAAATCCAGTAGGAAACAAAAGTTCTATAAAACAATTACCCAAACATCTTCTTTTTTTTTCTTTTTTCTTTTTTTTTTTTTGAGTTGATAGGTAAAATTATCGTAACATCTTTTGATGAAGATGTTTGGATAATTTTACCTATCAACTCAAAAAAAAAAAAAAGACGTTTAGTTCTTTCAGAAAAATTTTCTGCAAAACTTCTTGAAAAAACTACTCCTGGAAACAGTGCAAACGTGGTTTTGCTTAGTAGAGAATTTGATGCACTGTAGCTATGAAGATAACAGACGAATAACACCAATAAGATACCTACCATGATAGCAAAGCGACCAAACAAGTTTGTAGACCCTGTAAGCACAATGCCAAAAAAGTGTTAGCATGCACTTCAAAAGTTGTCCACATGGAGATGGAATGATCATAACTTCATTCAATCCATTCACGTCTTCTCTACATATGACTAATGTGCCAGAAAGTTCCTAACTCAGCTGGATTAATGAAAGGGATCACCTGCGGATGGAATTGAATTTTTTTTTTTTGATGAAGTAAGGTGTTGTATTGCTGGCATCAAGAAGATGCAATTAGTAGAAAAGAACCATTGCATTCATTTGAGCCATCCTGCGGATGGAATTGAATTGGAGACAAATATGAAATGTATTGAGAGATAAAAATGAAAAGGTTCTGATTTGCCACTTTTCATACTTGGGGCGTTATTATTTGCATAAAATTTTTGACTGCTATCCTTGAACTAGGGCTCTTTCTTTTGGTTTGACATACCTCAACACCCCCAATGGAGAACAGAACCACTAGAACCTCTATAAACCAGGAGGACATCAATTTGTAAAGCATAATCAAGAAGCAGGATGCAACCACCACGAACAGAAGTGCTGATATAATGCTGATTTCCAGCACAACACCAGAACGAGACACCTCCGTACCATTGCATTCATTTGAGCCATCCTGCGAGATCAAGATACATATTTCAACCAAACTGTTAAGAAAGATGCAGTGAGTTGATTGCTTCAAAATTGCAAAATGCACAGAACACTGCAAAAAGAGCAGGGAAAAAAAGGACAGAGAGAGAGGTTTGTGACTTTACTTTTAAGAGTTTGTCCTGCTCAATTGCAGCTTCTCTGGCACGCCATGCAGACCAATAAGAAGCACACAATATGGTAGCAACAGCCATAAGCCATAAAAATACTTCAGCTACATCCACTGTTGGGCGCTTTGGAGAGTATAGCTGCACAGAAACTGAAAGATGGGAAATCTTTTAGTCACTGTTTCGGAAACAAATCAACAATAATAGAGATCGTGTCAAATAATGCAGTCAGCCAACTAAGCAGATAAATCTATAAGCAGTGTCCTCCAACCCTTCCCAAATATACCTACAAAAGAATAAAATGCAACAAGACCCACCAGAAGAGCTGTTTCCAAGAAACTGTATCAGGCTTGTGCCAGCATGTTGTGGCAGCATAACAGCAGGGATACCAATGTCCAGGTCAGGTTCATCGGGTTCACAAACCATCTTGAAAAGCTCTACAGAGCAATGAGAGAACCAAAGTTATATGTAGCCCTCTGCATGTGCATATCAACACACTGTAATGATGTTCCAGGTCAACACCAGAAACGATCACTGACATTTGATAGTAAGGAAATAGTGTTGACTGTAACAAAAATTATAAAGCGACTGCAATTCAATAAATAAATTGTGACTGTTGGTTGGCTAGTTGCAGTCTGCACAAGACCATCAAGAATGAGCCAATCCATATTGGAACATGGTAAGCGGTACAGATAATACTTAGGAAGAGCACTTGAACCTGTTTGGTTGTTTATTATGAGGATAGCTGAAGCACCAGCATCTTCTGCAACGTTTGTTTTGGTAGTGAAACTGCAATTGCCTCGGTGCACCAGGATGGCCTCACCAGTGAGCTATCACATATTAGAAACCTAAATGTTGAGTTCGCTATACAAATGACAATTGTCTTGAGGTTTCCAACCAAATATGCTTTGAACAGGAGAAATAAATGTGAACCAACCGTATTCCTAGGTTTGCTACAACAATCCGGAGGATCTGCAAAGGCCAGCCTTGTCTGATTGGCACGCTTCTCCTTTGATTCCAATGTCGGGCCAAATCGAGCCCCAACACCAACAAACTCTGTTACTTCTATACCATCAACCCAAATCGGAATTTTTACCTATTGAGGAAACACTATTCAGATAATTTTAGATAATATGTCCAATTACTACCATGTGACAAAGAGACTCCAAAATATTATATACAAGTAATAAAACTTTTGACCAAGCTGTAATTGATTTAACATCTAAACTGCATTCTGCTTCCACGTGATACTGACAGAACCAACCATAACATTAACTCCTGTTATGCTAGGGAGTTTGTCAAACAAGTTTCACTAAGAGGGAAAGGAGAAAACACAATTTTCCAAATATAACACCCCAAGTCCCCAATTTATCTTACATCTATGTGACAAGACAAGGAGCCTTTTTTTCCAAATAGAATGGCACATATGTATTGAACAACACTATGACATCTGGGAATTTTCTTTTGATAAGGAAAATGTCCAAGATGTGGCTCGAACCAGCGACCACTGTAAGTAAAACAACCAGCACGCTACAGTGTACTTTTTACTATGACATCTAAGTTATTCATGCCAGTTCATATAATGATGAAGGAAAATAAATTACGGTCATGCTAATTGCTATACAAGAATATGTAAATTCCCACGTGTTCTAATCCACCAAGAGTTCTACACAACTCACTGGATTTAATTAAGGTGTACTCTCTCAGTTCATTCCTTTTGAAAGTTTTTTTCATTGGATCTGGTGATCATGCCACAGGCGAACTGATGATGGTAAAGCTGCCTCGTTTGCTTGGAAAGCTGAATAAATATTAAGGAAAGGGCAACAATCATAATAACTTTTTTACCTGTACTGGTCCATCATAGTCTTCAATCCAACTTATCAGTTAGGCCACGGGCCACCCCTTGGGTGCTAACATCATAGTTCACTTTAATTGTTCAGATAACATCATAGTTCACTTTAATTGTTTAGATTCTAATACAATTAAACACATATAGCAGAAGGATAGTCCCTTCGTCTAAACAAAGTAAAATAGAGAGTTAAATTGTCTAATAGCAATTACGTTATTCGATAATTAATGACATAGGACAAAATCCAAATCTCTAAAAGATTAAAAAAAAGCTAACTTGACCTAAAACATGAAAAAAAACAATGAGGTATACACTGACAAAAACCAGACAGAGATACACAATCAATCAACTATGCTTCAAATGGTTCAGCTAATTGAAATTTCTACATCTGTTTCACTCTATTCGGTCAATTTCATGTAAGTACTAAAGAATGCAAGCACTCAAGAGAGCATATTCCAAACAAATGGAGAAAACCAAAAATGAACTTTTAGCCAAAAACATAAATAAACAACTCAATCTTTGAGAAGTAAAAAACCGTCAAAGGAGAGTGAGAAGATTACCAGAACAAAATTATTGTTACAGCCAGGGCGACTTGGAGCAACACTATCCTGATGAACTATATCACCTCCACTGACTAAAGAAGTACAAACCAAAAGTACAACAAAAACAACACAAATAGAACAGTTGAATTCCATGAAATTCAAGAACCCTAGAGAATTCGAACAAATCTTGGAGATCAAATTTTGTGAAGGGGTGAAATGGGTGTTGTTCTTTTTTATTATTCCCTTTGTACTTTGGTGGAAGATGGGAAGAGACATGGGAAAACAAGAAATGAGAAAAAGAAAGATATATTCAATTAAAGTACTGTTTGTTATAAAATAACAGCAATTTAGTAAAATATGAACAAGAAATAGAGATATAGAGAGAAAGATAGAAGGAAGAGATTTTCTTCTTCAATTGTGTGTATTTTCCTA
>MU727374.1:0-27938 GCA_026770625.1 Nicotiana glauca
GTATTTTTATTAATTTAAACAAACAAACACGCACAGACAAATACAAATAATAAAAGAAAAATAACGCAAAATCCAAAAAAATCACACACAAACCAAAACTATTTTATTTGAATTTTTGGGAGTAATTCTCATATAGAGCAAAAATCACGTGCTCACACACGGTATCACCCTTCGTGCTTTAATACTCTTCCTCACCCAAACAACAATCACAACCAAGTGGCAAGGGAATAAACAAAATAAGAATAGAAATTCCGGCAAGGGAACACAATTAAACAATTAAATCTCGGCAATGGTACAACATCAATAATCTCAACATCCCGGCAAGGGAACAATTTTATCATTCTTTCTCTTTCTTTCACTTTTGTTTCATAACTCACTATACAAATTGAGTCAATGCTCCAAAGGGTTCAATCATCTCATATGCTTTCACAATTGTAATATAACTTGAGACATTGCTCCTCGATGTTCAAAGGACACTATTTCCTTCCACAAACTATTCACAACAATTAGAAATCATTACCAAGTCATGAAAGATACAACGAAAGTAAAGTATTCACAATTTAAAGACTCACGGTCATGCTAGACACCAACGTATAGATACTCGTCAACATGCCTATACATCGTACTTGACAATTACCACATAGCAAATAGGACTCAACTCCTAATCCCTCAAGCTAAGGTTAGACCAAACACTTACCTCGATACCTTGAACACAACTCAAGCCTCAATTATAGCTTTACTCCGTGATTCCATCGCCAATTCGCTCGTATCTAGTCACAAATTACTTAATTATATTAATAAACACTAAATGAATCAACCTCAATGCATGAAAATGAGTTTTCCAAAGTTTTACCCAAAGAGTCAAAAATCGCCCCGGGGCCCGCGTGGTCAAAACCTGAGGTTCGAACCAAAACCCGATTACCCATTCCCCCACGAACTCAAATATATAATTTGTTTGAAAATCGGACTTTAAATTGAGGTCCAAATCCCCAATTGTTGAAAAACCTAGGTTCTACCCAAAACTCCCAATTTTTCCCGTGAAAATCTTTAATTTTTGGTTGAAATCATGTTAAAAGATGTAAATGATTGAAAGAAATGAATAAAAACTAACTTACAATTGATTTGGAAGCAGAATTGTTCTTGAAAAATCGCCCAAAGGAGTTGTGTTTTGAAAATGGTATGAAAATGACTTAAAAATCGGCTAAGTATAGAAAATTGCAGGTCTCTGGTATGGAAAATGCGACCAGAGCGAACCCCGACCTCTCAGGTGTGGGAATTGCGAAACAATGCGAACCCTTCATAATTTCCCAGGTTTCGCATTTGCAAAGGAGTTGTCGCAATTGCGACATCGCATTTGCGAATAAGGGATCGCATTTGCGACCCATGCTGAACAAGGGAGGTCTCACATTTGCTATGGGTAACCTCACATTTGCGAGAAAAGGTGACATGGGCTGGCTTCGCATTTGCGATCCAGCCTTCGCAATTGCGAACTCGCATTTGCGAGCTAGGCTTCGCATGAACACACCAGCATTTTTTTTAAGTTTCAAAAATACCTTGTAGCCTATCCAAAGCTCACCCGAGCCCTCGGGGCTCCCAACCAAATATACACACAACCTCAAAAACATCCTACGGACTTACTTGTGCGATTATATCACCAAATAACATCATAAACATCGAATTAAATCTCAAAATCCAAGAATTCTCTCAAACTTCAAAAAACATCAAATTTTTCAATTTAGGTCTGAATCACGTCAAATGACGTCTGTTTTCAACCAAATTTCACATGAATGACTTAAACAATATATAAGACCTTTACCGAGCACCAGAACCAAAACACGGGCCCGATACCATCGCTTTCTAATCAGATATCATTCCAATTTTTCTTAACAATTTCAGAAAAATAATTTCTTTTAAAAATTCATTTCTCGGGCTCGGGACCTCGGAATTCGATTACGGACATACGCCTGAGTCCCATATTTTCCAACAGACCCTCCGGGACCGTCAAATCAAGGGTTCGAGTCTATTTACCCAAAATATTGAGGAAGGTCAAATTTATTCATTTTAACATTAAATTTTAGTATTTTTCACAGAATTTCACATCTAAGCTTTCCGATTACGCGCCTGGATTGCGCACGCAAATCGAGGTAACTCTAAATGAGGTTTTCAAGGCCGTGGAGACACAGAATTCAATTTAAACAGGTGATGGCCCTTTGGGTCGTCACATTGTCCCTCTACTATATTATATTGTTTACATTTGTCATCCGTTATACTTTTCTTTTTAGCCCGTACGACTAATAAACTTTTCAGGTTTGTCCCTAACTCTATTGGACCTACAATGTGGCAGTGTGACCCTTTAATTTTTGTTCATGTCAGCTGCCAAGTCACACGGCCCACCAAATTAAAACAAACCAGACCCATAAATTTAACCGTAGCACTTTTCTCAAGCAACAATACAACAATCTGAAAATTGTTTCAAAACACATCATACAACGGAAATTAGAGATGAAAAAGAAAAAGAAAAGAGAAAAAAGGGAAAAGAAAATACGACGTTGTGGCCTTTGGCAGCAGCAAAATGAAGAGGCGAATTGAGGCCACCAAGAGTAGAGTATTTGGAGAGGCATGGATTGCAATCAAGCAACAACTTTGTTGCCACGTAATCACCGTCTCTCGCTGCCGATATAAGCCGTTAGTCGGACACCGAGCAGCCAATGAATTCCAATTTCTCTATTTTTTCCCCATTTCTCTCCCTATATATATAAATGTTTGTTAGATATGGGTGTGAAGTAAATATCTGTAGAAATGACAGTAAAATTTGACTGAGATAGTAGGAGCGCAAAAAAAGAATTCTTTTTACCCTTTTTGATTTTCTTGCTAATTCTTATTTAGTTTCTTTCCAAATATAATTTAGATAAAGGGTAATTAATTAATGGAAAAAGGTCAAATATATCCTAAAAATCATTGAAATATATTCTCTATTATACTATTTGGTCATTTCAAACTTCACCGTCATACTATGAAACAAATTTACCTTTATTTTTAACGGAGGGCCACGTATCAGCTCCTTATTAAAAGATTCATGTCCAATTTAATCTAAACCGGTCAAACTCACCTACTCGACCCGCCCTTCATTCTTTCCTGTTCAAACAGTGGGTTCTTTCATCCCGTCTGTTTTTTTACTATTGCCTTCACCGATGAAGACGGTGGACAAAAAAATTTCGTATACAATAATTATGACAAATGAAGCCTCTACGACCCATTAGCCATTTAAGTCATCTCCTTCCTTGCAAATAGCAAAAATTAATAAAGTTGATTAGAAACTATGGTTGAAATTTGAGTCAATCTGGTGCAGATAGGAGTCTGTGCGCTTTTTTTTTGTTTTAAAAAGTGAACGTAGAATACAAGAAGAACAAAATACACTCGTAAGCTTTTGATTTTTGGACGGAATGAACTGAAGAACGAGGACAGATCCAAGTTCTTCAAGTCTGCTGGGCTCAATATTTTGGGTCTTGAAAATATGAAATTAGTGTTCATTAGTGTTTGAAAAATCTACATTGTGGTTTGTTTGTACTATAATCTGATTAAATTGAAAATTGAAAATTGTGGTTAAATGTAGTCGTTGTTTGTGAAGAACTGGGTTGGGATGGAATTGAGGTAAAAGTGCGAACCCATTCGGGAACAAAAAAGTTGGAACCCGTAAAACTTTGTTCATTAATTCTACATTATCACAATTAAAGCCTTTACTTCGTTGGATCTTAAAGAAATTACTAAAACTGAAGTTTTTGAACTTCCCAAGTTCTTAAAAAGCAGCTATGGTGGTGGCGGTAAAAAAGATTCCTAGTATGATGTATGTTACTGCTAATTCTAACCGGGAATTCAAGATTCTATACCCAAACATCGAGGTGATTAGTCAATGTACTTAAATATCTCTATGAAGGTGGAGGTATACTAAGGCGGCTGAGAAGTGTCGTCGACGACGATAAATTGGGGTGAAAGATGGTGAAATTGATTTTAAGTGAATGATTTCGGATCGGGTTTATGGGTTAAAACCTTTTAAAGGACCAAGTATTTTAATTGGGTTGAGTTTTACTTCCTAGCATGCCAAGTGTCTCAACCGTTAGACCCAGGGGCTTTTTTCTTCTAAAAGTATAACGGCAAGGACAATTTTAAATGAATAGTATAATGGAGGATAGATTCAAATAATTTTTTATAATAAAGGAATATATTTGACCCTTTCAATTAATTAATGAAAATATCAGCTCTATGCAGAGATATTTCTTCAATTTAAGTGTTGAAATACATTTTGGAGCACTTTGAGTTTTCTTGAACTACCATCGACTTTTCGCCTCAGGTCTTGTTTTTTACTTGTTAATTTTGTAAGGGTCACGTGACTTAGCGGGTGATATGGAGAAAAATTTGAGAGGTTGACTGCCACAGTGTACGTTTGTTAGGATTAGGGCAAATCTAAATAATTTGTTAACGGTAATTGAAATAAACAAAAAGTATAATAAATGATAAATATAAATACTATACTACAGTAGAGGGACAAAGCTAGACCTTATCCCAAAGCAAGATATGCTTATCGTGTTTTGATCAAACCTACTTTCGAGTAGTAAGCACATTGAAATTTCTCTGAGCTGGTTAACCAACCAAGATGCTTATCTTACAAGTATTAATAAATGCGTTCATTATAAAGTGATTTTTCTTCACGTTTTATGGCCCGTATTTATCGAGTTAAACTATTGTTTCTGCGGCTAATTATTCAACATGAAGCTTTCGGCTCTAAACTAACTCACATTTCACTTTTCAATATTTGTTAAAGGTACTTTAATTGATTGGTTAATGAAATTGTAGTATGGCATACTATGAAAGATATTGTAGTTAGCAATAACAAACAAGTGAGTATATAACAAAATGACAGGTACGCACAAGGCCTAAATTGTTGGGAAAAAGACTGTTAAAGCATTGTCTATTGCACGTCTCAAAGTCTTAAAAGGAAAAGTGTCTTATACGAGTTGACGGTGGCATAATTTGGTAAATATCGAATTATTGTATCTAAATCAAAAATTTTAATATTTAGTATTTGGTTTAAGTTTTTCAAAAAATTGGTATTAGGTATAGTATTTAGTATTTTAAGATAAAATATCGAAATATCGATATCGTACCGAAATATATATTATATTACACAAAAAACATATTATCAATTATAACATAAATATAAAAAATCTTTACCTTCCTTTATTCTCAAAGTTCATCGATTAACTCTAACAAGTAATAAGATATTTCTAATGAATAAATATTCTTTTATGTATAATTTTCTCTATTTTGGTCGATATTTGTTAGTTTTGAACAAAAAATTTGTCAACAAATATTTTCAGTTTGTATTTTTGAGTACTTTAATTAAGAATATTAGAGTGTATGGCTCTATGCACTAGTTAATATTCAAACCGAATAAACTGAAGTTACCGAACCGAATAAACCGAAACCGAAAAGAGAAAAATCGAACCATACCGAATTTAATTAGGTAGGTTATTGATATAGAATTTTAAGAAACCGAATAGCGTAAATACCAAACCGAAATATTTAAATATCGTACCGTATTGATCGACGAACATCCCTATCTAGTAGACGCCCAATACGGCGCGCGACCATGTATTATCACCTTACCTGCTACTTTCTTTGCCATTATTAACTCATTTTTTTGTACCTGCTACTTACTTTGCCATTATCACTTAACTCATTTTTTTATTTTTCGAGTCGGTGTTCGGTATTCGTATTAAAGCCCGATTATATTTGGATTCACGCTGTGTAGGATCTCATTTGGTAAAAAAACTCTCCCTATTAAAGATTTTTTCGTATTCAAAGCTCGAAAGACCTCTAATTGAGGGAAGAGCACGCTACCACTACCTTTTGATCGTCATTATCACTTACTCATACTTGTGTCACTCTTTTCACTTCTTTTTTTGTTGACTTATAAAATTAGAGGTTTCGAGTGTGATAGGAGTTTTATCCCTTTAATACCTTTTGAGGCGGGACTTTTTTCCTTTTATACGCGAATCTAAATGGAAAACAAATGGCATATTTTCCATCGTATAGATATTAACACCTTTTTATATTTAAAACAATTTAATTCTAACCTTCCGTATTATCTTTAGTAATATACTCTTTTTTTTTTTAACATAGTAAGTCCAGAGAAGAGAAAGAGGATGTGATTAATAATCAGAATTGAACTCACATGTATTGCATGGGACTATGTTGTTTGGATTTTGCAAAAAAATATCGTCCAATTTCGTATTGAATCTTTTAAAAATAGTGTGATTTTGAAGGATTTGGTACGGATATAGCAATATTTTTGAGGCAGCACAACATAGGCATGAGAGACTACTCTTAGTACTTTCAAATTATAAGCCTTTTAATAATATGCCATGTTAAAGCACAAATTTTAAGAATATTTTGTTTTTTTAAACTTTATGTTCAATCAAAAATTATTATATTGGCAACCGGTAGAGTAATTAGTGAATGTGGTTATAATGCGTGTCGTTATTCAGGCAAAACGCACAGCCTGTTTGGCCAAAAATACATTTTTTCTTTTTTCAAAAGCACTTTCGGTCAAAAATTGAGATATTTGGTCAAGTTTTTAGAAGGAAAAAAAGTATTTTTGAGTAGAAGCAGAAGCAGTTTTGGAAAAGAAGCTTCTCTCCAAAAGCACTTTTTTGAGAAATACTTTTAAGAAAAATACACTTAGAAGCAGTTTTTAAAGCTTGGTCAAACACTAATTGCTGCTCAGAAGTGCTTTTCAGACTAATTAGCCAAACACAAACAGCTTTTTGCCAAAAGTACTTTTAAAAAATACAATTTTCAAAATAAATTAATTTTTGCGGTTTGACCAAACGGGGTATTAATGTGCACAACGTGCTCTTATCTGTAAGTTGGTAATTGGAATGGAGCAGTGGGGTCTCAACCCATTCAATTCACATTGCTTCTGTTTCTTTTAGTAATAATTATATGGGTCCCCCTAATTATATCCTAATCTCTTTCTTTTTTTCTTTTATTGGTTGATCAAACGTTGTATCTAACAACATCACCACCCTTACACCTGCTTTGAATATGCTATTCTGTTCTTCAAAAAGATAAGATTGATAAAATGTATAGGTCTCAAAATCTAATACTCCATTATCACTTTTTAATTCCTTGAGATTACTTTTGCTCTATTATTAACATCTGTTGTGTATAGATTAATGATGACTCTGAGAGAATATAATAAAGTTCAGTTGCAGTATAGAACATATTATAGAGATACAAGTGTTTAAGAAAGGATTAATGAATAAGCTGTGGCACATTGACCTAGTGCACAAGTAGGCCCACACAGACAGCTCCCGCCTTACCTACCCCAAACTTTAGTATTTCCTTTGTCTTATATGTTTTCCTTTTTATTTTTTTAAAATATTTTTAGTGAATTGATTTATAATTACATAAATTTTAATGGTTTATTGTAAATTAGAAATTTTGGAATTCATTTTTATTTTAAATTTTTTATATCCAAAATAAAATAACATCATATAAAATGAGAGAAGAAAATACAGTCAAACATTTCTATAACAACCTCGTTTATTTCGATATCTTTTGACTGCTATAGTGAGGTGTTGTTATAAATGACATAAATTATAACATGACATAAAATAAAAATCAATTTCAAAAAAATTTGACTTTTATAATAAATAGTTGTTAAACAAAGATGTTGTTATAGATACTGTATAAAAGAAATTCCTCCCCCTTCTAGTTAAGTTGATTATTAAGGGCTTAATGTTGTTATTATTATTATTATTATTATTATTATTATTATTATTGGTTCTAACAACCCACCAAAAATAGTCTCCTCTTTTCTCCTCATTTTTTGTACCTTTGTCCAAGATTTCAGATTCTTCTCTCTCATTGTTACTCTCTTAAATCCAACTCCTTCCATTTCCAATTCTTACAATATAAATCAAGAATCTTGAACAATTCCTCAAAATCTCTCTTTTATTTTGGATAAGTAATTCCTCAAGTCTTTCTTGAAAAAAAGATCTAAACTTTATGCCATTTGCCATACATTAATGGTGTCTTCAACTTAGATTCTAAGATTCCTGAATCTCCATCTGTAGTTCTTCTCCTTATTCAGTAAAAAAATCTTCTATTTCTGTTCATCAGCTCCTATCTGCTTCCTCTATCAGAATAATGGGTATCTGTTTGAGCAAAACAAAACCAGCAGAATCCAAGTCCAATGGGCAACATAGATCAGGTGGAGGTAGTGGTGGACCCCATCAAACTCAAATTCAGTATACAAAATCTCCAGGTCCAGAATCTCAATTGCCTATCAGACCATCAGCAAGTCCAAAACCAGTTTTCAAGCAAGAAACCATTTTAGGGAAACCATTTGAGGATGTTAAAGCATACTATACATTAGGAAAAGAATTGGGTAGAGGTCAATTTGGAGTTACATTTCTTTGTACTGAAATAGCAACTGGTCATCAATATGCTTGCAAGTCAATATCAAAGAAGAAACTTGTTACAAAATCTGATAAGGAAGATATGAGGAGAGAGATTCAGATTATGCAGCATTTGAGTGGACAACCAAATATTGTTGAATTTAAAGGTGCTTATGAGGATAAGAATTCAGTGAGTCTTGTGATGGAGTTGTGTGGTGGTGGAGAGCTATTTGATAGGATTATAGCAAAGGGGCATTATACTGAAAGAGCTGCTGCATCAATGTGTAGAGCTATTGTTAATGTTGTCCATGTTTGCCATTTTATGGGTGTGATGCACCGCGACCTTAAGCCCGAGAACTTTTTGCTGACAGATAAGAGTGAAAATGCTGCTTTGAAAGCAACTGATTTTGGGCTGTCCATGTTCATTCAAGAAGGTAATTCTAATTTATTTTGTCATTTGTTTACTATAGCAACTTTTGGATGAGTTTCTTTTATGGTAATCCTAGTTCCCGTACGTACATACGAAAAGTAAATGTGTTTATGTAGCCTAAGATCCTGATTGTTAAGTTTAAAACATAGGACTTTATCTGATTAGAATCAGGCGATGTTCTTATCATTAACATGCTAATCAAATTGTCTGTGCCCGAAAGGCCTCACTTTTTGCTGTAAAAAAAATTGCAACAAAATCTGTTACCAATTCAGCATGATAAAGATTTTGCTTATTTTAATTTCCCTTTAAACTTGGTTCCTAGAATTTGTTATTCATATCTCGACTCTGTTCAAGTTGGCATGTAAATTTATTTGTATTTTTGTAGCCTGGTTAGACTCTCCTCCCTCTTGCTTAGGAAGTTCAAATTGTTTTAGGCCTGTTTGAATTTTTATGAACCAAACCTTCCATTATACAAAATTTGCTAATCTTATAAGATGATCTCGCTCATTACTTAGATTGAGATAATCTACTTCTCTTTGTACAACTTTTTGGACTTGCACGACCTAGCATTTGTTTGATTTTTCTACTCCTCCTTACTGATGCTACCTCTTCTCTTACTTTGTTTGGGTTTCTAATCAAATAATGAAATTCCATGCAGGTAAGGTGTACAAGGATATAGTTGGGAGCGCTTACTATGTTGCCCCTGAAGTCTTACGAAAGAATTATGGCAAGGAAATAGATGTTTGGAGTGCAGGTGTTATGTTGTATATACTACTTAGTGGTGTGCCTCCCTTTTGGGCAGGTAAAGTCAAATGCTCCCTTCTGAATATTATCTGAATAAATTATCTAGGCCTTCCTTTATTATTGGTTTCTGTATTCTATAATGCAGAAACGGAGAGGGGTATATTTGATGCCATATTAAAAGAAGACATAGACTTTGAAAGTCAACCTTGGCCCTCAATAACAAGTAGTGCCAAGGACCTGGTCCGAAAGATGCTCACCAAAGACCCAAAAAAACGCATTTCTGCTGCTCAAGTTCTTGGTAAGCGTAAAATAACTCGTTGACTTTAATAGTGGTAATGGTTCAGCATTAAGTAGTATGGTTATCCATTGTTGGTTTCTAACGAATCCTAAAAAGATGGAATTTTAGCTTCTATGCATGGTGTTGTTGCATAGATCTTATTGTGTTTGACGTTGTCGTTACAGCTTTATGATCGTATCACTTCATAATTAACTCTTTGTTGATAACCAAATAGGTTTTGTGAATAGTGTTATCAAAATTCATTGATTCATTACTTAAAACGATGGTGCGATGCAAAGCAATGGTTGTTGGCTTATGGCTGAAGCAATATTCTTGTCATTCTTATACTGCATTTAGGACAACCTTTTGTCAAACAATATCACACGTGACAATAAAAGTATCCATACCACTATCATTAATTTCAAATCCTTTCTAGAGTTTGAAACTTATAGCTAGAGAACTTGCTTGAATCCACATGAACCCTGGAGATTTTTACTGCAATAGGAGAAAAGCTAATTCAGTTTGATGGAATCAAATACCTGCAGAGCCAATTATTTATCGGTAACAATCGTCAACCTTTAGTAGTTACCCGAGGTTAAAAGAGAAAGAGCAGATGCTATATCAATCAGTCAAGAATATGAAACCTAAATGATAGGAACACCAAACATGAGAAAGCTGGATAAACATGAAATACACAAAAATTGCTTGTCAGTTCTTTGAGGTAACAAATTCCGCCAGCTCAAAATAGTCCAGATCCGTTGTCTTTCCTCTATATTTATTTTAGTTTTAAGGTAAGAAATGACGTGGTTTACCTGCTTTCAAATCTTATTTCTTCATTGGACACTAGGACCTGTTTCCCTTTGCTTTAATCTTCGATCATTATTTTATGGATAAGCCTTCAAAATGTCAGTGGTTCCTATTTTATACTTTAACTCGACTGTTGCAACAGAGACAATCTTTTTTTGCTATTCTAGTTAAGTATGCGAACTGACATTAACTTAGACCATGTGCATATAAATGTCGTACATTGCCTAACCAAGCTTTTGATGTGGCTGGTTGATAGAGCATCCTTGGCTCAAGGTTGGGGGAGTAGCATCAGATAAACCATTAGACAATGCTGTCCTCTCAAGAATGAAGCAATTCAGAGCAATGAACAAACTCAAGAAACTTGCTTTGAAGGTAAACTTAAACTTTCTCAACTCTGATTTCTTTTCTAATTTAATACGACAATTACGCACCAATCCTAAGCTAGTTGGGGTTGACTAAATACATCCTCCATTTAACCCATTTCATTCCTACACTCTAATTAAACGCTAGGGGAAAAGGACTACAGGCATAATTTCAAACTTACCTCTTGTTTGTTTTATTTTCATAAAGAAGAGGAAAGAAGAAATAAGATCGAGGAAAACGATTTTCCTTTCGGCCCAATTATTTTTAGATGAATAAGAGACAGAAGCTTACAACTTCCCTTTCTAGTTACATCAGACAGAAAAAGTAAATTATGTTCCTTCAGTTCTATGTTGCTCGAACTCTCCGGAAATATCGTCGTCGGGGCGTGTCGGATCCTTCAAAAGTAGTGTATTTTTGGAGGATCCGGCACGGGTGCGGCGGTATTTTGGAGAGTCCGCGCAACATAGCTTCAGTTTATCCTTATTATCATTTACTCTTCCGCCCTTTCTTTCGGGCAAATAATTTTTGGAACATGATTATAATACGAGTGTAAGCCATATTGTGAATCATATTCTTTGGATGAACTTGGTAAATATAGTGTGTTGGTGTTCTTGATATAAATCTGTGATCATATTTCAGAAATAATGGAATTTAGCACTCTTTTTAGTTTTGCCTTGATTAATTTTATTCTCCTCGTGAATTCTTTTTTAAATGTAATTAATTATTTATTGTAAGACGGTAAATGATTCCCGTTCAAAGTGTACAAGAGTAGAAATTCTTATTCAAGAATATGATTCTTTACAAAAAGCATCCAAAAATTAATACTGAGTGGCATATCATATGTACTCGTTGGTGTAAATTCATTTCTAAGAGTATCCTCCTTTACCCTAAAACTAGTTCATTGCCGATTGAAATTGTTTTGAGATCAGGTCATTGCTGAAAATATGTCAGCAGAAGAAATTCAGGGGCTCAAATCGATGTTCCATAATATTGACACTGATAATAGCGGCACTATCACATATGAAGAATTGAAGAGCGGATTGGCTCGACTTGGATCAAAGCTCACCGAGGCTGAAGTTAAGCAATTGATGGAAGCTGTAAGACACAATTCCTCAAGACACATTAGCTGTTTCTTTCCTTCCTTTTGTTGTTCAATTGCTATACCATGAAATAACTAATGTCTCGTGCACTTCAGGCCGATGTAGATGGAAATGGCTCTATTGACTATATAGAGTTCATTACTGCCACCATGCATAAACACAGACTAGAAAGAGAGGAAAATCTATACGGAGCATTTCAGTATTTTGATAAAGATGGAAGTGGGTAAGTCCATTCTGCAAGTCTAGTTTATATTCAGCAGCGCATGATAAAACCTGTGGAATTATTAAATCGATTGAGTTTGTTTTGTATAATGCAGGTTCATAACAAGAGATGAACTTGAAACGGCTATGGAAGAACATGGAGTAGGCGATCCAGCCAGTATAAGGGAAATAATATCTGAAGTAGACGCTGATAACGTAAGTTTCGTTACTGTTATTCAATCCACCTGCCTTGACGCATGCTAATTCTGTCACATTTACAGGATGGAAGAATCAATTATGAGGAATTTTGTACAATGATGAGAAGTGGAGCTAAACAGCCAGGCAAGCTCTTCGCCTAGTCGTGGATTCTTCAAAATTTGCACCATGGACTGTTGCACTGCCCATAGTACCTTAACTAGTTGGGATTTTAAAGTTTTCGAAAACCTGTATATTGTTGATTCCTCCTTTCTAAAATCTTTATTATCTTTGTGGTTCGTTTTCTTCCGTTTGTATAAAACCGTGTTGACTAGAACACTCAGTAGTTGCAAGTTATTTCTACTTCACAAATGAACATTTTATGCAAAAGCATTTCAAATTGAAGTGTGAATCGGGAGGTAGCAGGTATTTGGTGAAACAGTTGAGATGCTGGTCCGGACACAACTGTCATAAAAAATAAATAAAAACTTAGATTTGAGATTTAATTCAAATTCCGATGGTATTTTCTTGTTCCAGAATAGTTCTGTTTCATCTCTTTTTTATTTGTGCGCTACTCCTGACAAATAATAAGTGTTGGCAAAGTATTCACGTGTGGTATGATATAAGTCATTTTATGATGTTATTACCAAAATATGTCTTCTCACTTGTGACTTGTGAGTGAAAGTTATTTTTCTTAAACTATGTCAACTCTTTTTTTAATTTCATATTACTTGCTCCTACTTCACACAAAAGAAAGCGCAATTTTATTATCTGAAAACAAACGGCAGTTAGAACTCATAATGACACAATATCATGAGCAATACAAGTACCTTAAAAAAACAGGGACAATCCCTCACACAATTACACCAATAAAAATCAATGAAGATTGATGAATGGAACTCGATAAATGCTTGATTACTAGAGAGGAAGCTGGCTCGTATTTATAGGAAAAAGACTACACCAAACACTCCTAATGCCATACTATATTTCAGTGAAAGGAAAGTTCCGCCTCTGAAAATCATTCTTTTTGTATTAGCATGTCAATTCACTATTCAACTTTGATAAGTAAAATTCGATTACTAATTAAAAGATTACATTAAATACTATATCTTTTATTTGTAGATAAGGTAGAGAGATTTTATAACTTTTAACATGAAGACAATGGCTTAGACAAAAAGATTAGTATCTTCATGTCAAATTGGCAACCGCAGTGAAATGATCTTATTAAATTAAAGTGAATTTTAGTTTTGTTTTAAAAAACTAAAATTCAAACTCACTTTTTTAATTCAAATGCCGCTGGTTCAGGGCTGAGTAAAATGTATTCTCCTGTCTCTTGTACTAAGTTCAAACTTCAGGCGTGGGACTAAATACCTCCATTTCAATCTACGTGAACTTATTTGATTCATTCAAAAGATTTTTTTTTTAATCTTCTGGTCTTAAACGTTAGTATGATTATAAAACTTCCGAAACTTATGATATTAAACATGTCATAACATTTGTGTAGCTATAAAAATTTCTCATTTAATTTTTATTTCTAAATGTGAATCCACATCTGTAGGGACGGGCGGTGTGGAAACTAATCCATGTTTTATTTATTAAATGCTTTTAAGTCTATTTGACTTGTTGATGAAATGTTTAAACAATGTTAGTACTTTGAAAAATTATCAATCCATTGTTAAGCTTTGAACGGTAAACTCTTTCTAAGGATTAATAAAGATGACATCGAATACAATTATTTTAACTTACCCTTGTACTTTCAAAAATGATCTAAGAATACCCCCTTGTTATACTATTAGGTTATCTATACCACTGTCATCATACTTTTGAATAAAAGTACCCTTATTTTGGATGGAGTGCACATGACAGCACCAGATGAAAATGACCCATTTCTTTTTTTAACCCAATCCGTTTTAAAAAACCTACCACCCGACCCAATTTTCACCCAAGGCTAAACTTAGCATCTTTTGTTCTAAAGCAATTTTTTTTGTAAAAACGGAAAGAAAAAAAAAGTCAACAAAATATTTTCGTTTTTTAAAAACTAATGCACATGTAATCCACTACTTTAGGTAAGTTCTACAGAGTGGTGGTCAAATTAACAATGTTGTATGGGGCGGAGTGTTGGTCAGTCAAGATCGCTCATGTCCATAAGATAAAGGTAGCAGAGATGGGAATGTTGCGATGGATGTGCATGCACACCAGGTTAAATAGGATCGGAAATGAGGTTATTCGCGACAAGGTGGGTGTAGCCCCTATTGAGGACAAGATGCGGGAAGCGCAAATTAGGTGGTTCGGGCATGTGAGGAGGAGGAGCACAGATGCCTCTGTAAGGAGGTGTGAGAGGTTGACATTGGAGGGACTACGAAGAGGTAGAGGTAGGCCAAAAAAGAGGTGGGGAGAGGTGATTGGGCAACACATGGCGCAACTTCAGTTGACCAACGACATGACCATTGATAGGAAGGTATGGAGGTCGAGGATTAGGATAGTAGAGTATGTTGTCTAAAGTGTTCATAATAGTAGTATTGGCATATGGTCTCACTTTCTGTTAGCAGTAGGTTTTTATGACTAACCGTTGCTTTCTATTTTCTTTCATTGTTTATCACCTTACTATCTTGTTATTGTTATTCTGCTTTTATATGGCCTTTTGGTACTGTCTCGTCTTATCTATATTTTCATTAATGTGGTGCTTATGCTTTCCTGAGCCGAGGGTCAATTGGAAACAACTTCCCTACCCTCACAAGGTAGGTAAGGTCTGCGTACACACTACCCTCCCCAGCCCCCACATCGTGGGATAATACTGGGCATGTTGTATATAAATATTTACAATATTGCAGCTACCGGATGTAAATAGCTTATGTCAGGGGCTAAAAGTGATCTTTGCAATGACGAAAACCTCTTCCTAATTAGGTTTCTTTGCAGTGGCAGATAGACGAGTATTTTCACGGGCCAGATATGGATAATATTGAACATCATATATGTCGATAATCAGATGTTAATAAATGCAAATATGAGAATCAGCAATTTTATATGCTCCTACCAAAAATACACTAGAAATATTTCATGAACTTTGTACTGAGAAAGAGAGATGCTTTAGGCACTGGGGTGAGCGGGCAAAGGATTCAAGTCCATTTCAACTTGGTTGATGGTCCACTGCATACTCTCTAATTTCTGCATGGATATGAGTGGAAGTTAGCTTTGATCTCCAGTAAACAAAAGTAAAGAACTACTATAATAATTAAGAAAACTCGCAGGAGCTTTTCTTTTACCTTTACAATGTCATGGTACTGCCTAGCAATTTCATCAAAATGAGGATCAACCCCTTGATACTCACGAAGGCGGGCAGCCTAACATTTTTCACAGATAAATACATATCAGTCTTGTGGTGCCAAGCACGAAACAGAGCTACATATTATACTATCTTATGAGACAGCATATTTTAACTTCATGCCACTGATGAACTCTTTTTATTTTTTTAACCTACAGTTTAGCATACAATAAACGGAGTAAAAATTTCCTAAAAGAGGAGAAATAGATAAATAGATGTTTAGGAGAAAAAAGCCATGCCCCAGAACAATCCAAAATATCATATTAATGGATTAGTGAAAATCTATGTTGCTTGGATCCTCCAAAATACCAATCCAAAAGCTGTGCATAAGTGAAAACTAGTTTCAAGCCAAAACTGTAATTCCTCATTCAACAAACCTGCCAAATAGAGAACATATAGTGATGGCATCTGCTCAAGTATTCAGCTACTTTTGTCAAAAGAAATAGCGAGGACTAACAAAAGACAAGCGAAAATATACAGGAAAGAGTTCCTCATCCAGTGAAGTACTTTAATTGTCTTCAATTTCCTAAGCAATCACTTTTTTTATCCTCAAGTTCCTTCACCACCAATGACATAATTTACATGGAAAATGAAAATGAGCACTGCCCATGAACAATGTAAGAGCCCGTTTGGCCATGAAATTTTTTTCACTTTTTTTCGAAAAGTTCTCATTTTTTGTATCGCAATCAGTGTTTGGCCATAAAATTTCCAATTTTCACTTGAAGATGAATTTTGGAATTTTTTGAAAATCTGAAAAACTCCAAAAAGCTGTTTTTCAAAATTCACTCCGATCACTCACAAAAATTCAAAAACAACCCAAAATTATATTCATGTCCAAACACAACTATAATTTTTAAATACCATTTTCACTTGAAAAAAAAAATCACTTTTTTCGAAATTTTACTATTCTTATGTCCAAACGCCCACTAAATTGAGGCATTTTATGGAAAGATGAAAAACATGCCACTACCATCTTCCAATTGCATTTAGTATTGGCTGGCCCTATCGGATAACAGTAGAGCTGTAATCTTTGAATGTTCAAATTTCCATGATTTTCCAAATGAGATGGTAGTCCAAGGAACAAGTGTAAGCAAATCATGGAAATGTAGTAAATATGAAACAAGCGTAAGCAAATCATGGAAATGTAGTAAATATGAAGATGATCCACCAAGCTGAAAAGAAAAATATTAAAATTATAAGAAATATACCGCTTTCTCATATGCAAGCGATGCTTCCTCTGTTGCTTCAATCAAATACTTCCTGGGATGAGTTAAAATGAGTATATACTTTCTTCGGCATCGAAAATCTAATAAAGATTTCTAAAGTCATATTTCTTTACCGTATTTGGTGAAGTGCAGGGATAGTTTCCGGGGTATACGTCTCAAGTAGGAGAATATGTTCCAGAACTCTGGTGAACAATAGGAAGTGTCAGAAGCTGTTGAACTTGATGACCATACCACTAGTATTTCCAAAGCAAAAATATCAAAGCAAGACATTGTGTGCTTTTAGAAAAGAGTAACAGGATGTAAAAGTGCTAGTATTAAACTCAATTACAACAATATTATGCTAGTTAATTTCTGGGGTTTTCACATTAAAAAAGGAAAACTAAGCTCATAGAACTTAAACGTTACTAAGTGAATCTCTCCAGAAAATTCAACCATAGGGAGGCATAAGTCTGAAGTAGGAGAATATGTTCCAGAAACTCTGGTGAACGATAGAGAGTCTGAGAAGCTATTAAACTTGATGACCATAATATTAGTATTGCAAAGGCATAAGTCTCAAAGCAAGAAATCTTTGCTCTTTAGAATGAGAATAACACGATGTAAGAAAATATATTAAAGTTGATGACAACACTATTATGCTAAACAAGTTTCTGGGATTCTCAAACTGAAAAGAAAAAAAGACTCATCGGAAGTAATACACTACAATTTTAAGATTTCTCAAGAAATTTTATCGATTTCTCAAGAAATTTTATCGCTTTCGGAGTAAAAGAGAAAATCAATAGAACATACTATTTTGAATGGATCATTGCACCTACAGAGTAGCTATAACTGACTTGGAGCTACGTGGATGAAATTCAAACCCTCATAGGAATGATAAACAATGTACTCCTTGAATAGATAAAGAAAATAAAGAATAAAAAAATTTAAAACTGCAACCATACTTCAACCACAACCAGGCATTAGGCAATTGACATTGGGTCATCATTCTATGACAGAGGAAGTAATAGTTGAGCTGAACTTTTCACCCAATCCCAACCCCACAATTAATCCAAGATAAGAAAGAGAACCCTTCTTAAAATCAGTAGCCATATGATGCACGAATGAATAGAAGTAGATCGAATCTCCAATTCCTCCCCAAGCCACAAAAATAAGTCAATAGTTAGAATAAAACCAGAAACAAGAATAAGGTAAGCCATACCTTAATTTTGCCCTCATTGTCTCGCATCTTTTGCACAGCCACGTCTTTTGCAGTTCATCCTATAAAAGATCATTACAAACTATAATCAGAATAAACATCTATTCTAAAGAGCAAAAGGCCATCACCGGTGCCCACAGCATATCCAAAACTATTATGTGTCAGACACCATAATCCTTTGGAAGAACCAGAGGATGGTTAACATGAACAACAGAAACAAGAGCAGAATGGTTAACTTACATATTTATGTTGATGGTCCAACTTTATATCTTTGACAAGCTTAATTAGCACACCAAGGATCTGCTCCAAAACCTTAGACAGGCAAACATATAAAGTCAAATATTTTCTCAAGTAACATTAGGCTTTAGGATCTGTGGAAGTGCAATGTAGAATGAAAAGGCTGACAAGACGAAATAGGTAGTCATCAATGATACCGAACGGCATTCTTACATTATAGTATTCTGCAAATTTTCTGTTAGATGAATATAAATCCTCACGCCATGCTGTTTCTTCTCTTTCAATCTCCTCAATGATCAACTTTACCCTGTTACATCATAGATTAGAAGCTCCCACGTCTAAATCTATAAAGCAATCAAGAATAGTACCATATGATCATTATTTTAAATATAATTTTTTATAACATGGCATGCCTACGCCAACGAATCCACGGGTACCTATTACCTCCTAGCATAGGTATATGTTAACTCTACCCACCAACACTTAGACCAGATGGGAAGAGTAGTTCACCTAGAGCCTTCTCTGCTAGATTCGAACTTCGGTTCCTATAGCTATTAATCCAACTCTTCGACACTAGGTCTGCCCCTTGGGGGTGAATTTTAATACAAGATTATTGAATATTGTACAATATGACAAGCCAATCCATTATTCAGAATGTAAATTATCTTTCTGCCAAATGATATTCTTTTTAATGTGTATCCAAAATAGATTCTAATCTTCCATGGAAATAGAATGCTAATAGAGACGTGATAATGACGGATTAGCATCAAAGAGGAATACTCCATTCAACTTAACAAACTACAAAAAAGATGCACAACCTGTTCCATAAATGATTATATAAATCATAAAATATAAAAAGATAAGGAGAGAGAGAAAGAGAGAGACCTTTCAGGAAGCCGGGCAGCTGAACTTTGATTGCCAGCAGATATATCTGTAGAACCAAGGTAGGTTAATTCTTAACATACAGCTTGATACAATAACAAATTCTAAGTGTTCTGTGTTATTTAGATAGCAATAGAACTACTCAACCAATTACCGAAGAATACACTACAACAACAACAACAACAACCCAGTGTATTCCCACAAGTGGGGTCTTGGGAGGGTAATATGTACGCAGACCTTACCCCTACCCCGAGGGGCAGAGAGGTTGTTTCCGGGTACCGAAGAATACATTAACATGAGTAAATCTAGAACTTAAGCATCCCATCAGAAAATATTTCCTATTTGCACCATAATTTGAAACATTACAGTGATAGATTTCGGGCAATGCAATTGACAATATATATTATAGCCACTGACATAATGATCCGCCAAAGAGGCTAATTATCAAACTGAAGTAGACGCCCAGGTCCTACTTATCAATGCTGGGTTTGTTTAATAGAAAAACAGACAAAAATCCACCGACCAACAAACACAAAGAAAGGCGAAGGACCAAGAGAAGACGAAGGAAGAGAAATAAGCAAATTAAACATACCAATGTCATCAATAGCAACTGCATTAGATAACTTGTCACATTTAGCATCCAACCGGCTTCCAATCTCACGTGAAAGCAATCTCTGGTATTCCGCCACATCCTATAGCGACAGATGTATAAGCATCTATGGATGTGTAGAACTAACACTTAAATAACCTGATGAATAGTAATTCCATTTATAGATAATTCGCTTATAACAAGCGATCAACACATTAAGCATATAAAGTAAGAGAGCCATGAAGATAACTACAACACTCCATTGAAGCACCAATAAAGAAGAGAAAAAAATTCCCCACAAGACCAGGTTTTCTAAGTCAATCATATAGGTGTTGTACCACTGATGACATCTGATGTAGTTGAGTTTGCCATAAATATGCAGGCGTAACTCCAAGGAATCGATTGGGAACACCACCGACATCTGGTTCTGTTGCATCAGTTGTACTGGTAGTGAAAGCATTGCTTGCTGCAGGAACAGCTCCAACTACAGATGCATTGGTTTGATAAGTTGAGTTTGAGTTCGAGCTTAATGTGATGCTGGTGCTTGTGCTATCAATAGAACATCTCGACAGTATACTCCATTTTTCAATTTCCTCCTCGTGAATCTCACCGTCTTTGGAGATAAGTGGAAGCCTCAATCTCTGAGCTGCTTCCGCAACAACCATCCTATGCTCAAGAGCCTCATAAACCTGAAGTCATTCTAGAGTCAACCCAGAGAATTTAAATTGATTCAACTAAAATGATTCCAAAGAAGAAATTGGCAGAAAAAAAGGCTATCACCAGGTCCTCAAAATGCACAAAGCATAACACCTGAAATTTATCATTTCACGACAAGTATAGACTGTGGCAGAAAGGCAGGGAAATCCCGAATCGTTGGTCACTAGACGCTTGCTAATGAGTACCACGTCTTCCAAGTGAAGTAGAGCCGTCTTTATGGGGCCTCAACGATCCCCGTGGCGATGTCCAAAGCATGACGGCCCGAAATAAATAGGCTTACTTTTTCTTCACTTGAATCATTATTATAAGAATCTATATTTGAGTATCGTGTCGTAAAGAAAAAAAAATGAATCAGAAAAAAGGGGCTATTAGCTCAATGGTAGAGCGTGCCCCTAATAATTGTGTCGTTGTGCCTGGGCAGTGAGGACTCTCAGCCACATCGATAGTTCAATGTGCTCAGCGGCACCTGACCCTGAGCATTCTCATCTATTGCTAATCAATTTTGGATTTGTCTACATGTACATACTCGATATGAGTGTGAGTAAGTATCGAGTAAGCGTACGTGCAAAGTTTTGGTAAATTTTTGTGTATTTTAAGAGTCTGCATAAAGGGGGGCCTTGGTGCAAATTGTGGTAATAGCCTCTTGCAGAAATGCAAGAAAACCTTGTGTACATAAGACCCAATGTTGCCAGCCCTTGCCCGAACCCCAAACATGGCAGAAGCTTAATGCACCAGGCTATCCATTTCTAAAGAGTCCGCACAAAATACTTATACCCAAACCATACCTATCAGTAAGGGAGTTAAAGGATCTGTTTTCACATAGCTGATAATTAAGCATGTAAAAATGCATCCTTAAAGCCAAGTGAACTGAGGCACAATAAGTAAAGGCCAAATAAGTAGAAAAGTGGAACCTGAGGAGGGTTTTTCAAGCCCAATTGAGAGTATAAACCCTGTACATCTCGAATACCACCGAGATTGGCCACAGAAATGGCTTGCTGGTAATCTTCTACCATCGCGGTCGCCTCAATATATACTGCCTATAAGGTCCAAACAAAGGGTATACTCAACAACTAGACTAGAAAAATCAAGAAACGTATTAATTCGATTCGAGTTTAAGTTATATGCACCGACAATGTAAGAAACTTTTACACTATCTGGTCATCTTTATAACCTGACTGATACTGTCAGAAATTCTTTGCTCTGACGGTGTATATAACTTAAACTCAATTCAAAAAACAAACTTCAATTGCCAAAACAGAAGCCCTACTAAGGATTCCAAATAGCGCTGTCTCTCCTTAGACATTTCTTCTCTCGCCTGCATTTTCAAACAAAAACATCTCATACTAAAAGCATTATATTGTTCATTAATAATCAAATGGGGTTTAAGAAAGCATTATAGAGAGAGAGAAGAAAAGTACGAGTTGGAGATCGAAGCAAGCGGATTTGGAGACGAGAGATCCATCAGGGGCTAAGCAGTGGCGCTCCAACTGATCGATCAGCTGTGTCACGTCCGCCGGCAGGTTTTGCGAACCCACCCCTCTTACCATTTTCGGTCTACTATAATCCGAATATGACTCTTTTTCTCCCTTTCGTCGCTTCTCCGGCAATTCAAATTCAAAGTATTTACTTCCCTTTTGGCGTCACTCTTATCCTTGCACTTGCAGTTTCTCCTTTAGAAAGTTTGCACTTTTAAATCCCTCAAATCGATGTGCATTTTGGATCCCTTTGCTTCTGAATCATAACACATTTTATACAATTACGTGATACTTATATTAACATTGTGCTATTTTTCATATTTTAGGGCAATAATAATAATAATATAATTCTAAAAGTAATTTAATGTATCATATATTTCATATATAAAGGGTCCAAAAATGTTAAGAAATTGAAGGCAAAATATATTTAATTATGTATTACAAAGACCAAACTAGAATTTATCAATAACTAAGGAATCGAAAATGCTATATTCCTTTTTTCTAATAATAATCTCGGTTGTCTCGAAGAAAAGTAAGTTTTTGAAAGGATTAGTTACGTCATGTAGCAAAAGTTGATACCTTATTTATTTTAAATAAATACCCTTTTAAAAAATTATATTGCATAACTACCTTTTGATTTTTTATAGCCAAATATCTATTTATGGTCACCTCCTACCCTTAAGCCATAAAATAAGTTTTGTATTATTTTTCTCTCTCCCCTTAAATTTCTTGTATCCCTCAAATCTCTTGAATCCCCTACTCCATATCTATTATGTCTTTCTCATCTTCCACATTCACCTTTTCAACCTAACCACCATAGCCCCCTCCATTTTTAACTAGTTCTATCACGACCAGCAAAAAGAAATGGTGAATCCATCACCTTCAGATATGAAAAAGGAACAACTTGAAGAAAAGCACCAATAATCGAAACCGAAAAAACAAAAAGAATTCAACAAATAGAAAATAAACGACGATAGATCGGTAGGTACCCTAATGATTCGAATTTCATTGTCGAGAAGACGAGAAGACCTAATAATATCATCAGTGGATATAGCATGGAGCTGGTCATCTTCGAAGTTGCTATCCTCTGCCATCGTTGTTGCCATCGTATCTTCTATCTTGTGTGTTAGAAACTAAGTGTCCACCAGACTGTATAGAGAACCATATTCTCTATCAGTTCCCACTGTAAGCAACAGACTGTAAAACCAACCAGTATAGGGAATCATGTTCTCTAATTGTTCCCACATCAGCTCAACAGTAAATAAAGAACACATAGGATTTTTTACGTGGAAAAATCTCACTCAAGGGGACAAAAATCACGACCTACACTTATAAGCTTTCAACTTTACTAACTTGTAATCTCACTATTACGAGCCACTTTGTAATGACTCTATTACAAAGACTTCAACTTAACTAACTTGTGATACTCTTACCAGAAACCACTTTGTCACTCTCTAGTTACAAAGACTTTAACTTAACTAACTTGTGATACTCTTACCACAAGCCACTTTGTCACTTTCTAGTTACAAAGACTTTAATTTATGACTAACTCTAGTCACAACACAAACTTAGAGGGTGATTTTGGGTTTCCTAAAACACATCTTCTAAGAAAGCAAGATAGGAGTTACAAATGAAGAACAAATAACAAAGACTTAACAAACCTAAGAACTTAAGATATCTTCAATCTTGGATCTGGTCCTTGAGGTTGCAGCAGCTTTGTTCTTGAGAGAGGTTGTTGCAAACACTTGAGAGAATATTTTCTTTTCTGATTTTCAAGTGTTAGAGTGTCTTGTGCCTTTCACCAAGTTGTTATACTATAAAAGACATCACCATGGTGATGTCAATTCACAATGGTGATGTCAATTCTTGGTTAGTACATGCCTCTTCCCAAAAGGAAGTGACTGCTGCACTGTCTACTACACTGTCGCATGTACAGTTGCAGGCAGTCACTTTTTTTAGTTGCTTTCCAGTTGTATAGTTGACTTATACTTCTGTCAGGGGAACACCAAGGGATCAGGTCCCTAATCTGGTTCTTTTGAATCTAAAGGCACACTGCCCAGATTATCTTGAGTCGATTAACTTGAATGATTGTACCAGGCATGCTTCAGGCCCTGTATCTGGTTCTCTCATGAAGTAAGTTGTTTTACCTTTTTGATTGTATTTATACATGTGTGACATCACTTACAATGATGTAAGCAAGATAGGTAAAAAGCCTCCCACAAAAAGTTGACTACTGCATTGTTCCTGTACAGTAGCGTGTGCAGGCAGCAACTTTCCAGCTGGAGAGTTAACTTCATACAATCTCCTCAAGAACTAATAGGGACTTGTTCCCTCAGATGTTCCTTCCACTCTGAAGAGTTGAGTTATATCCCACGCTGGATCCCTATCTGGAACTTTATGATCTCAAGGTCTTGTAAATGTGTAACATGTTCCTTATCTGGTTCTGGATGGTAAGTTCGTTAGATCATTAAAACATAAAGTAAAGTACTTATGTCCAAAGTATTTGTAACCTATCATTGTGTTTGGATGAGAATCCAGGGAGAAAATGGAATTAGAGAGTCGATCTAGGTATCTTGTGCAATCAGAAACTTTCTTGAAGATTTTGTTAATATATTTCAATGTATCTTATTGTATTTCATTGTATTCATTGTCTTTTTTTCTATTATATTTTAATGTATCTCGCTGTATTCCATGTATTTCATTGTATTTATTGTCTCGTTGTATTCCATGAATGTATTCATATATATTTTTAATTAATATAATTTATGTATTCAGATGTATATATGTATTCAAATTGCTCTGTTTTTGTTGTATTTATCGGTTGGGAAAAATATTCAGCATATTTCGCGTCAAATACGGATTATGGGTGATGTAATTGAGTTAGTTGAGTTATATTAGGAGTCTATTGTGTTAATTGATTTACTCTCCGTTTAAAATCAGCTGAATAGACCACGATTTGTGCTATTTACGTTACTGTATTCACAATTACATATCGTGAATACAGACGAATACAATATATGTCTAGCTGTAATCCCCTATTTCACACTGTGAATACAGTCGAATACAAAAATCTGTCTAACTGTAATCCCCTGTTTCACGCCTAGAAATGCTACTGTATTCATGAATACACTAGCTTAAATACATCGAATCGACTCTAAAAACCTGAAAATATAGCTATAGGAAGTAATACAGTAAATGGTAGCTACAACTAGCTAATAGCCACTAAACAATAGTGGTACTCTTTTTTAATTGAATGTTGAAGTATTTATTTGAAGCTGGAATTGCAAAAACAAATTATCTGCACCCAACGTAAATTTGTAGAAGTTTGTATTAAAAAGTTTGTAGAAGTAAATTTATATTTGATCAGTTTTAAATTTTTGAATTTTTTTTTGTGAAAGTTAAATTTACAATTTTGTTTATATCAAAAGGTTTCATTCTTAGATTCATAAATGAATATAATTTACATATTGAAGCAACATTATTTGCAGATGCGACCTACAAATAAATGCATGCTTATTTTGAATCATAAATCTAGATTTTCAATTTTTTTAAAATTAAAATATACGTGTTTAAAAATTAAATAATAGTACTCTAAGTTATCCCGAGTGAGTATTTAACGATCTGACATAGGCTCTTAGTTATGGACTTAGAGTTCAAGAGAAAGAGGAAAAAGAGGGTGGTGTATAGTCAATCTAAGATCAAGTGGGAGCCTTAACTAAAAATAAAGCCCATGAGTTAGGGGAGAAAGTAATTGGCTATAGAGGGCCTGGAGGAGTAGTGAGGACTCGAGTAGTATGTGTCCCATGATAGCAAACTGCATTAGGGAAGCTGCTAAAGGGGATCACAAATGAATACCCTGGTAGCCACAAGGGGACTGGTGCTGGAATGGGGAAGTTTAGGAAAAAGTGAAAGCCAAAGATGTAACATATCTGAAGCTAGTGGAGAGCATAGACGAGGAGGAGAAATGACGTGTTAGTTTGTGTGAGTCCACCAACCAGTATATTATCTGGTCCTTTACGAGGTTCTACTGAGAATACTAATAAAATTGTACGTAAATAAGGCAGAGGATTTTTACGTGGAAAAATCCCACACAAGGGGATCAAAAAACCACGACCTACACCTATACGCTTTTAACTTCACTAACTTGCAATCTCACTATTACAAGCCACTTTGCAATAACCCTATTACAAAGATTTCAATTAACTTGTGATGCTCTCACCACAAGCCACTTTATAACTCTCTTAGTTACAAAGGTTTGACTAACTTGTGATGTTCTCACCACAAGCCACTTTGTCACCCTACGGTTACAAAGGCTTTTGCTTTTGACTAAACTTAGCCACAACGTAAACTCAAGGATTTTACGGATTTACAAAGGATTCATAATCAACGCTTCTAGCTAAGCACTTTAGGAGATACAATAAGTACAATCACAAAGTTACAACTCAACTAGGACCACAACATGATAAGTCCGTAGTTGCGTTCAACTTTGTTCTTCAAGCTCGTGAGGATTGATTTCTCTGTTTTTGCAAGAAGCTTGAATAAGAAACTGAAACCTTCAAGTGATGTTCCAATATAAACTCATGTTAGTACACCTTGATTACATCACTTGATATGATGTGAGCACTTTAGTTTGTCAGGAATGAGTGGGCTCTGGAAACAGTGCAGTGCGGCAGAAACAATGTAGGTAGTCACTTTGTTTCCATCTATGTCCAACTAACTTTGTACTGCTATGAGGGAACCACAAGGGTAGCAGGTCCTTGTTTAATTTCCTAGCTCCTGAAGCTGTAGGAATTCACATTTGGCTAGAATCCATTAAATGCAGTGTAATCCAATTGAGTCAGGTTCCCTATCTGGTTCTTGACATTAAGTTTGTTAGATCATCAAAACACAAGGCAAAGATATTAAAAACCTATCAATTTCCCCTCCTTTCGATGATGACAAACTTAACATTGAAATTGGGGATTTAGAACTCAGAGAACCAAATTGAGTAACAGTAGACCACAAGGCCCCCCCTGACTTTATGCCCTTACTTACACATATCTTTCCCCATATATTCCCTCTGACTTATTACTATTATTTTATTTTCCCCCTTTTGACATCATTAAAAAGACACAAATAGAAGAATCGACACAAAGAAGTCCAGCTATGCTAACTCATGCCACATGTGTGCACACAAACATGATAGAGAATAGAAACACAGAGGTAAAGCACTGATATAATAAAAGAGGATAGAATTGATATTAAGAAAAATTTAATATACCTTTGCTTAAAAAGAAAAAGGCAACATTGGACTTGTTAAAATGGGAGCAGTACTGTTCCATCCCAACCACATAAAAAGAAAACAAAAAATAACTGCCAAAACAAGAAAGAAATCTTAAATGACATTGCTAGAAACTGGTCACTGAAGGGGTACTTAGGGGGCACTAGGAGTAAAAGGCTTGGACGTTGTAGCAAGTGTTTGGAGTATAAGATCTATTCGGGCATTTCCCGACTTTTGCTCATTGAGCAGTTCTGCTTTCAGGTTCTCTACTTGAGCCCTGAGATTAGCATTCTCCTTGGTCAAGCGAGCTACTTCATCATTTGACACCGTAACTCCTTGGGCTTGTTGACCTTCCAGGATAGCATTCCTGGCCTTCAACCGACGAATTTCCTCAGTTGCACTGTTCTGATCATTAATAAGCTGTGAGACGATTGATGTACTTCCTGCCCCCCCCCCCCC
>MU727374.1:28738-48837 GCA_026770625.1 Nicotiana glauca
TGGTCTGTGAGAAAGTCTGCTTCTTGGTCCCCACATTGCCTGTCCTTAATGGTACTTCAAAGAATTTAAACACTTGAGTGAGCAAGAACCCGTAGTGAAACCCATGATTACCATCCTTGAAGGAGGCAACCTTTTGCATGTGTTCAATCATGATAGCAGGCAGACTCACAGGGGAAAATCTGGCCAATTGTTCCATCAAGAATAGGTCAAACTTAGAAGTCACTGATCTCCTCTTAGCTCGAGGTAATAGAACTTTGTTAACCAATTCGAACAACATCTGATACACAGAAAGAAGCGCTTTCTTATGGATTTGGTCCCCCTTCTGGTTTGCATTGTCTTTGACCACAACATTTTTGAAGTTAAACTAACACACACACCTTACACTTTTCACACCGGCAGTAGGAACTTTAATAATCTCTCCAATCAACTTTACATCAAGGAGAATGTCCACTCCATTGACCAAGGCCCAAATGTGGTCAGTTTCAACGGGAAAGAGGCTAGCAAAGAAGCTTTGTACCTCATCCTCATATACCTTAGGTGCATCCATTTGGAATAAGTGCGCCCAGCGCTAAAACTCGACCATTTCCAGAATTTGGCGCATACCAGCCATCTCAGAGATTGTTGGGTCAAATATACGACCCAGCAGAACTTTTTGATGTTGCAAACGTTCAGAGCCAAGGCTGACTTCACTTCTCATTCTCTTCACAGAACCAGGTTCGTTAAAAATTTCAGACTTGCGTTTCCCGGACTTCTCACCGCTTACTTTTCCTTTTTCCATGGATTTGACTAACACATCCTCATCAGACATCGAGAACTCACTCACCACCTCCTTCATCTTATACCTAGAGGTTGACCCCTTCTCTATTGAAACAAGCTTTTTATTTTTCAAAGACCGTCTAACCAATGAACCAGGTTCATCTGGGGTTTCCTCATCCACCTCTACTACAGGGATTGCCTCATCACTTATATGTACACTGTCTTTTACCAACTTTCTCCTTTTTTCTTACTACTTTTCTTGCTCTTTTGAAGAGCAAAATCGTAGGCCACCTTAGCTTGAAGCTTGGTAGTAGGTCGCTTGGTTTTAGACTCAGGAGTGGACACAACTCTCCGCTTAACTATGAACGCATCAAGAGCCATATTATCTAGGTCCTCTTCATCACTGGATCTCATTTCAGGTACTTGTATGTCTAAGGGCACACCAGTGAATGTAGGAACAGAACTTTTGGGAATGAGAGCCCTGACCTGGGTCCTCCGGAGAGGGATCAGGTTCCTCATGTGATGGTCCAGTAGTATCTGCTAGTGCATCCATTTCAACAGTTACAATGGGCCCTTCGTCCCCCACACTTTCCTCATTTTTATGAGAGATGATCTCATATAGTACCCCATCAGCAGACACCACAAAAATCGTTACAACATTTTCACTTCCTCAAATGGTATTACTGCCACCACGAAGTCGGTAAAAATGATGGTAGAACTCCTTATGACCTTAGGGTTTTGACCTTGTTCTCCACTGGGTATTTGACTGATGGGAGCCTTGGAAGATGGAGAGGATGGAGCAATAATTTTGGGGATTTCTGAAATTGGGAGGGACGGGAAAACTGGGTGAGCAGTGACTTCAGTGGGAGGAGTAAGAGAGGGTACGACTGAGGCAGGGAGGTCGGAGTTTGTCTCAGCCATTAAAGAGAAAGAGAAAAGGAAAAAAAGGTGTGACGATGCCTTTAGGAAATTCTACTGGAGAACTTATGGTTAGAGAGAACATAAGAGGGTTTTTTATTAGGAGAGGATAATTATAAGGAGAGAGGAATAGGAACCGGTTCTGAAACGACAGTTGGGCGTGGAGAAATGCAATGTTTCATAGGGAAATGGAACGATTTGAAGTGAAGAGACGTGACAACGGATCTGAAAAGTTGAATGACATAGTAGTTGGGTTTTGTACCCTTTTTAAGATGTATATTAAGGGATGCACAGAACTACTAACCTTTGGTACAAGAACCAGGTTTTTGACCTTTTATTCGAAAGACTCAATCCTCATTTATCATTCATGAACTGCATCTGCAGCTTCTATACTCATCATGCGTGTTTACCTGCAACAGTATTAAAGTGAGTTAGACACGGCCAGAAAACACTTTTAGCCAGTTATTTCTTGAAGGTGATTTTCATAGCCAAATAAAGAGGAATCAGGTGCTCAATTGGGCTTTAAAATCCCCAACTTCATTTTGTTTCTTCCAAACTGTTCCCTATTTAAATCCTTGGTAAAAATGTTTGCAATTTGGTCTTCTATGATGTAGAACTTCATACATATCAGCCCTTTCTCCACATTGTCCCTCAGAAAGTGATGCCTCACATCAATGTACTTTGTCCTTTTGTGTTGAACTGGATTCTTGGCCATGTTGAGTGCACTAGTGTTGTCACATAGAAGGGGCACACTCTCAGTGAGTACCCCAAAGTCCTCCAGTTGTTGCTTGATCCATAAAAGTTGAGCACAACAAGATGTTGCGGCTACATATTCTGCTTCAGCAGTTGAAAGAGCCACTGAATTTTGCTTCCTTGTACCCCAAGAGATAAGATATGAACCTAAGAAGTGAGCCATTCCAAAAGTGATTTTCCTGTCCACAAGATAACCTGCATAGTCTACATCAGCATAACCAATGAGATTAAAACTGTCACCTGAGGGATAATATAGAACCAGGTCATGTGTTCCTTTGAGGTATCTCAGTATTCTTTTGGTAGCCTTCAAGTGAGATTTCTTGGGATTTGATTGAAACCTTGCACATACTCCCACACTAAAAACAATATCAGGTGTACTGGCAGTGAGATAGAGAAGAGACCCAATAATGCCTCTATACAAGGTTTGATTCATAGAAGATCCATTTTCATCCATGTCTAGTCGAGTGGAAGTAGCAATAGGAGTTTTTATCACCTTTGATGCTTCTATGTCCAACCTCTTCAAAAGCTCCCTGATGTATTTTTGCTGACAAATGGATATACCCGTTGGGGACTATTTTATTTGAAGAACCAAGAAGAAGTTCAATTCCCCTATCATGCTCATTTCAAATTCACTTCCCATAAGTTTTGCAAATTCTTCACACAGAGAATCAGCTGTTGCTCCAAAAATGATATCATCAACATAGACCTGAACAATGACCAGGTTCCTTCCCTGTTTCTTCAAGAACAAAGTGTTGTCATTTCCCCCTCTTTTAAAGCCATTTTCCGAGAGGAACTTTGACAACCTTTCATACCAGGATCGAGGAGCCTGCTTCAGCCCGTACAATGCTTTGTCGAGTTTAAAACAAAAATTCAAGATGTTCATGACATTCAAACCCTGGAGGTCGCTCCACATAGACTTCTTCCTTAAGAAGTCCATTCAAAAATGCACTTTTGAAATCCATTTGGAACAAGGTTAATTCCATATGAGATGCAAAAGCGATTAAAATTCTAATAGCTTCCATGCGAGCCACCAGAGCAAACGTTTCATCATAGTCAATCCCTTTCTCCTGATTGTAGCCTTGAACTACTAGCCTGGACTTTTTCCTTGTGGTAATTCCATGTTCATCAAGGTTGTTTCTGGAAACCCACTGGTTCCTATAATGTTTCAATCTAAGGGTCTAGGTACCAGGTGTCAAACATTGTTTCTTTCAAACTGATGTAGCTCGTCTTGCATGGCTATAATCCAATCTGCATCTTTCAAGGCTTCCTTGATATTCTTGGGTTCTATCTGAGATAGTAAAGTTGAGAAGGCAAGTGAATTTCTGGCTCTTGACCTGGTTTGTACTCTGAAATCTAGAGGAGTTATAATGGTGTCCATTTAATGAGAGCTTTGGTGTCTCCAGTTAGACGTCTGAGGTTTTCTGAGAGGATGTGGGTGCATTTGGCTGGTTTTCCTCCGTTCTTCTCTCAGGTGCTGGTGGAGTTCCCTGAACTGCATCAACCACTCTTTCTTCAGCTTCAGTGGTTGTATTGAAGTACTTGGTTGTAATTGAAGTACTTGGTTCCATTGAAGAAGAGGAAGTATTGTCTTCACTCAACCCTTTTACTTGACTCATCATATCTGCCTTTCAGTTTGTCATGTTAATGACTTCACCAGGTACTAGTATGGGTTCTCCATCTTGATCTTCTTCAGCACTCTTCTCACAGGATGGATAAGACTCATCAAAAATAACATGAACACTTTTCTCCACACATTGATTCTGATTATTATATGTCTTGCAAGCCTTGCTTTGAGAAGAGTAGCCTAGAAATATTCCTTCATCACTCTTGGCATCGAATTTACCAAGATGATCCTTTCCATTATTGAGAACGTGGTATTTGCACCCAAATGTTCTTAGGTGAGTCAGCGTGTGTTTCCTTCCATTCAACAATTCATAGGGGTTTTTGTTCAGAAGTGATCTGATCCTGCACCTGTTCACCAAGTAGCAAGCAGTATTGACAACTTCAGCACAGAAGTTCTTTGCAATTCTATTGTCGATTAGCATTGTTCTTGCCATCTCTTCTAGAGTTCTGTTCTTCCTTTATATTACTCCATTTTTCTGGGGAGTTTTGGGAGCTGAGAAGTTGTGAGTGATGCTATTTTCATTGTAGAACTCATCAAATTTGACATTGTCAAATTTTGTCCCAGGATCTGATCTAATGCATGCGACTCTAGACTC
The DNA here is from genome assembly GCA_026770625.1 of Nicotiana glauca. NCBI lineage: Eukaryota > Viridiplantae > Streptophyta > Magnoliopsida > Solanales > Solanaceae > Nicotiana > Nicotiana glauca. Next base: position 33,385 of record MU727374.1, read on the forward strand.
CATCTTTACCTGGATTTTCTTTACAAATGCCATAAACACCTCAATAGTTTCATCTTTAGTTCTGAGAAATAGAGTCTATGTGAATCTGGGAGTAGTCATTCACTATTACAAAAATATATCTTTTTCCTCCTCTACTTTGCACTCTCATAAGTCCACATTGATCCATATGCAAAAGTTCTAGTGGCTTTGAGATGCTCACATCTCTTTTAGACTTAAAGGAGGACTTCACATGTTTTCCTCTAGCACAGGCATCATAGACTTTTTGCATCTTGAATTTTGTCATAGGTAGACCATGGACCAGGTCCTTCTGAACTAGTTTGTTCAGAAGAGAAAAAATTGTATGGCCCAGTCTTCTGTGCCATAGTTCAACATCATCATGAACAGCTTTCAGACAACTCAGATCACCACTTTGTAAGGACTCGAAAACAGCAACATAGATGTTTTTGTACCTTTTGGCCACAAGTACTACATCACTAGTTACCAAATCAGTGACTATACATATTTTGGACAAGAATTTCACCTTGTTTCCTTTATCACATATTTGAGATACACTCAAGAGACTGTACTTAAGGCCATTGACATAGTACACATTTTCAATAGAATTAGTGAGTGACTTCCTGACTTTTACAACTCCAAGAATGTACCACTTTTTCCCATTTCCAAAGGATACACTCCCTCCTTGTAGGGCTTTTAGTTTAAGGAAGTCTGTGGTGTTCCCAGTCATGTGCTTTGAACATCTACTGTCCATGAACCATTGTTGACCGCTTCCTCTCACTTTCCCTGCACAAGGAGATTAAGAGTTAGTTTTAGGAACCCAAGTAAGTTTGGGTCCCTTGTAGTAGGCAAGAGGATGAATAAGAGTTCTCTTAGTCCATGCAGGTAATATGTGTTTTTTGTGAGTGGAACCTGGTCCCTCTTTTGTAGTCACCTTTTTAGCAAACACTTTAGTTCATTTTTTAACAGATTGATTCCTGGCCTGGAAATCTTCTTTAAAGTGCCCATTGTTCCCACATTGGGTACAAGGCCAGTTATTAGAGACAATAATAGACTTGTTGTGAGGGTTGTGAGAAGTTTTCTTCCTTAGGGACCCTATTCCCTGCCTGTTTTCACAATCACTAGCATGCATGGCAGTGGTAGCTTATGAGGACCAGGTCCACTTTAGGGACTTTTTATGATCATTCTTTAATCTTTCCAGATCAGTTTAGAGTTGCTCGTTTTTCTCAATTTCAGCATACATCCTAGTTCTTATAGCGGTCATCTCAATTTCAAGCCTAATGTATTCCTCACTAGCTATCTCCTTTCATTTTCTAAAATTTTCAGGTTTTAACTTACTCCAAGGTTTCACTATTATTTCCCTTAGGTCTGTAATTTCTGCCAAAAGATCATTCTTTTCTTTTCTAAAAATTTCAATGGCTTTCTTATAGTTAGTAACTACAGCCACTAAGTCGTCTCTAGTTTGTTCAGATTCTGCTAATTCGAAGGTCAAAGAATCTCTATCCTCCACAAGACTATGAAAGACATTAATTAATACATTAGCTAAAGATATGAGTTTTCTTGGAGGGTAGGATTTCAGATTTCTCTGAACATCCCTGAAATTTACCTCTTTGTTGTCATCGTCTACATCATCATCTGATGAGCCATTAAAGCAAAAGTTGAATCATATTCAATCTCCTCGCCTTCAACTGCCATCACAGAACTATCACCAGTGCCAGGTTCATCTTCTTTCTCACTAGAAGAATCCCCCCATGCTATAAGAGCCTATCTCATCATGTCGTCATCAAACCTCTTTCTCTTGAAGTTCTTGAAAGGAATAGGGTTCGTCTTAGCTGTTTTCTCATGGTAGTTCTTGGAGAATTCTTGCTTCAAGAGAGGATAATTTTCCATAAAGTGTCCATCCTTTCCACACTTGTAACAAAAATCATAGTTGTTTGATCTGTTAGAGCTGTACCTTTTTAGCATTTCTCCATTTCTTCTGACCATCTTCTGAAACCTTTTGGTTAAGTAAGCCATGTCACTGTCTTCCTCACTTGAATCATTGTTATCGGCTTTAAGTACCAAGTTGGTTTCCTTCTTTGGTTCTCTTCTTTCACTGTCTATCTTTTTCTTTAATTCGTAGGTCTTCAAATTTTCGATCAGCTCTTCAATGGTCAGCTTCTGTAAGTCCTTTGATTCAGTAATAACATTCACTTTTCTTTCCCAAGGGCTAGGCAGAATGCTAAGGATTTTCCTCACTCACTTGTTTCTAGGAATAGTTTCACCAAGTGAGTGTAACTCATTTATGATGGAAGTAAATCTTGTGTGCATATCTTGAATGGATTCATCATCCCTCATTTTGAAGAGTTCATACTCGGTAGTGAGCATATCAATCTTAGAATGTTTTACTTGTGTGGTTCCTCATGAGCTGTTTGCAAAGCTTCACATATCTCCTTGGCAGTATCGCAGGTGGATATTCTATTGTACTCTTCAAATCCTATTCCACATACTAGAATTTTCTTGGCACGAAAATTCTTCTCCACAGCTTTCTTGTCTGCTTTAGTGTACTCCTTATTGGTTTTTGCCATTGAGAATGGAAGTTCTTCCAGTACTTTGGTCGAAACACAAGGACCATCGCAAATGATATCCCATAACTCAGAATCCTCAGCCATGATAAAATCATGCATTTTGTTTTCCACCACCCATAGTATTGTCCATTGAACATAGGTGGTCGGTATGTAGATTGACCTTCTTCAAAATTTGGTGGAGCACCCATGAGGATCCTTCCTAGGTAGGAGGAACCTACTCTGATACCAATTATTAGTTTGTGTGAGTCCACCAACCAGTAGATTACCTGGAACTTTACGAGGTTCTATTGAGAATGCTAATAAAACTATACGTAAATAAGGTAGAGGATTTTTACGTGGAAAAATCCCACACAAGGGGATAAAAAAACCACGACCTACACTTATAGATTTTTAACTTCACTAACTTGCAATCTCACTATTACAAGCCACTTTGCAATAACCCTAACAAATACTTCAACTAACTTGTGATGCTCTCACCACAAGCCGCTTTATAACTCTCCTAGTTACAAAGGTCACCCTGCGGTTACAAAGGCTTTTTCTTATGACTTAACCTAGCCACAGCGTAAACTCAAGGAGTTTACGGATTTATAAAGGATTCATAATCAACGCTTCTAACTAAGAAATTTAGGAAATACAATAAGTACAATCAGAAATTTACAACTCAACTAGGACAACAATATGATAACTTTGGGAACTGGTCCGTAGTTGCGTTCAACTTTGTTCTTCAAGCTCGTGAGGATTGATTTCTTTGTTTTGGCAAGAAGCTTGAATAAGAAACTGAAACCTTCAAGTGATGTTCCAATATAAACTCATGTTGGTACATCTTGATTACATCACTTGATATGATGTGAGCACTTTAGTTTATCAGGAATGAGCGGGCTCTAGAAACAGTACAATGAGGCAGAAACAGTGCAGGCAGTCACTTCATTTCCAGCTGTGTCCAACTGACTTTGATTTGCTTTGAGGGAACTACAAGGGTAGCATGTCCTTGTTTAGTTTCCTAGCTCTGAAGCTGTAGCAGTTCACATTTTGCTGGAATCTATTAAATGCAGTATAATCCAAGTGAGTCAGGTTCCCTATCTAGTTTTTGACATTAAGTTTGTTAGATCATCAAAACACAAACAAAGATATTGAAAAACTATCATTACATATAGGGAGTGTTATAAGAAGGCAAAAAAGAGGTAAAATTAGCGGTCCAGTTAAGATTGCAACATTCGAACGCTTGTATGAGGTACTTCGGGGCAAAGGCAGGGACAAGAAACTGTATATGCTAGCCAAGATAAGGGAGAGGAAGGCATGCGATCAGAACAAAATGAAGTGCATCAAAAACTAGGAGGGCAAGGTATTGGTGGAAGAGGCATGTATTATACGTAGACGACATACATACTTCCATAAACTCTTGAACGAGGAAGGGAACATGAACATTATTCTTGGTGAGTTGGAGAACTCCGATAGTAAGCGAGATTTTGGGTTTTGTAGGTGCATTAAGGTTGCAGAGGTTGAGGGTCCATTGCGAAAGATCAGCAAGGGTAAGGTGACTAGGCCAAATGAGATCCCATAAAATTTTAGTAGGACGCAATTCAGGCATAATTAGAGTGGCTTACTGGGTTATTTGACGTTATTTTTAGGACGAAGAAGATGCTCGAAGAATAGAGGTGGATTTTGATGATACTGTTGTACAAGAACAAGGACGATATCTAGGGATATTAAGTTGTTGAGTCTCACTGTGAAAGTTTGAGAAAGGATAGTGGAGGGAAGGGATGAGGAGAAATGTATCTATTTTTGAGAATTAATTCAGATTTATGTTGGGGCGATGGACCACGGAAGCCGTTCATCTTGTGAGGAGACTAGTGGACCAATATAGAGAGAGGGCGAAGGACTTGCATATGGTATTTATGACCTAGAAAAAGCTTACGATAAAGTCCCGAGGTAAGTTATATGGAGATGTTTAGAGGTTAGTAGTATTCCAGTAGCGTACACTAATGTGATTAAAGACAGGTATAATGTTGCTAAGACGTATGTAATGATTGTGGGAGGAAACTCGAAATATTTTCTAGTGCAATGGGGTATCTTCAGGGATCAACTCTTAGCCCGTTTTAGTTTTCCCCAGTGATGAATGTGCTGATACAGCACATTCAAAGGGAAGTGCCATGATGTATATTATTTGCAAATGACATAGTAATGATTGACGAAATGCGATGCGATATTAATACTAGGCTGGAGGTTTAAAGATAGGCCCTGGTTCTAAAAGTGTCAAGTTGAGTAAGACCAAAATAAAGTATCTGGAGTGCAAATTCAGTGAGGGGACTCATAAAGCAGAAGTGGGCGTGAAGCTTGATAGTCAAGTCATCACCAAGACATATAGTTTCAAGTATCTTGAGTCTATAATCCAGGGTAGCAAAGAGATTGACGAGGATATTACATGTCGAATTGGAGTAAGGTGGATGAAATGGGGGCTTGCATCTGGCGTTTTGTGTGATAAGAATATACTACCAAGACTTAAGGGTAAGTTCTACAGAGTGGTGGTTAAATCAGCTATGTTGTATGGGGGCTGAGGGTTGGCTAGTTAAGAAATCCCATATCAGGCAGATGAAAGTAGCAGATTCACTTATGTGTCATGCTCTCGGTCGGCCAATGTTGTATCTTGAAGTTTCCTATGTGTGTGGTGTAAATGTGTAGCTGAGATTATTTAGTTAATTTTGTTGATGTACACATAAGAGAGTCGGTTAGCAATTAGTTATAGTTATACTGTGTATATAACAAATACTTGTACGTACTTGGTCGTCGGGCAGTATGTTAGTTTGGGGAGGAGGGTGGAGCTGATCAAAGAAGGGGTTGTTCTTTTTTATTTTAACATATTTTATTTTTTCTTAAAATCATACATGTAATTATTTGATTTGTCCATTTAACATGTCAGCTGAGGGTGCATGTTATGCGAGTGGTTTGGGTGTCAGGAAGGCACATTCTTGCCAAATAAAGTGTCTATCTGGTTACTAAGTAAGTTGAAGAATATGAGTGACAATTGGTATCAATTTTGAGGGTCTATCTATGTATTTTTCTAAAAGGAAAAGCTAAAATAACTTCATTTTTGCAAAGGCAAAATACATACTTTACCCATCGAACTTGTCCCCAAATATCTCTTACACACCTTTTAAATGCAGGAATAATATTACACATCAAAATTTATAAAGGTGTGTCAATTACACACCACTTCGGTGTTTGACCACATATGCTCAAATATTGCTCTTACACGTGCCGATCATCACCTAACACGTGTCAAATCGAGGAAAAAAAGAAAAACTAAAAAAAAAACTCTGCAATCCCCCCCCCAACCCCCTCTTCTCATCTTCTCAAAGAATAAAAAAAATACAAAAAAGAACCTCCTTCTCCTCTTCATCTTCCTTACTCCATCATCTTCTCCATCCCCACCAACTACCACAAGAAACTTCTTGCATAACTATAGATTCAATTCTTTGCCGATTTTTAACAATATCCATAACATATTCTTATACAAATTTCAAATTCAAGCTCAAACTTGTTAATGGTATTTTTTGAATTTTATCAAAATTAATTACCTAAGCAAAGTTTTACTCAACAAAAATCATGAATTCAAACTAATTTTTTAGGTCATGGAACACCAAAATCAACAAGACCCAATTAAATTTTCAAGTTTTTTCAAAAAGTCAATAATTATGATTTTTACAATACCCAATAGCTTCTATGTTCTTTTTTTTTTTTCTTTTCTTCTTAGTCATGGGGTTGGAGAGACGAAATATAAGGTGATAGATAAAACTAGGATGGGGATTGGGAACGAAGACGAACCAATGGGGGGGGGGGGGGGGGAAAAGGTTGGGTTTTGNGGATTGGGGAAGAAGACACGGGTAATAATTTTTTTTCTTTAATTTAAAGGAAATAGTTAAAAAAGGAAAAAATAAAAAAAATAATTAATTTCAGGTGAATTTTTTAGTTTTCACGCGCCTTTTTATGTGTAATACACGCGTGTGACACATATAAAAAAAAGTGTGTAATTGAAACGCTTTTAAAAGTTTTAGTGTGTAATACTGTTTTCGTATTTAATAAGTATGTAAGAAATATTTGAGTACAAGTTTCATGCTAAAGTATGTATTTTGCCTTTTGCAAATGATTTGCACAACACTAGGGGTGTACAAGCCAAATCATCAAGCCAAACCGAACCGACGAACCAAGTCAAACCGAAGAAAAAAATCGACTTGTGGTTTGGTTTGGTTGGTTTGGTTTTGGAAAATAAAAAACCGATCGCTCGTGGTTTGGTTTGGCATTAACAAAAAATAAGTCAAACCGAATCTAAACCAAACCGACGTTATATATAAATAAATTTTAGAAATTTTATACACAAAAAATAAACATTAAAATCTAATTTGTAAGTATTTTCTAAACTATTTTATAGTTTTCAATGTTTTGAGATATTATTTATTTGTGGGCTTGTAAATTTATTATCCACTAAGTAGATTCTATCTACATAACCTAAATATCAAGCCCAAGCTAAAATCCAACAAGACAAAAAATAATAAAATAGATTATTCCATATCTTCCCTATGTTCCAATTCCAAAATTAAAGAACCCCAAATATTGGAAACCATTCCCCCACATCACACCTGCTTGTCATTTTACTCACATAATTGGTGATTATTTTAGCGTTGAGGTTTATCAAGTTTACAGTGCTTTGCTTTGTCGCATGTTTGTTGTCATTTTCTATTATGGAAGGTCTTGAAATTATGATTTATACGAATAATTAGTATTCCTCATATATTAATAAGAAAAATAGTAATCATGCGGATAATTAGTGATTATTTGATCTCTTTTTCAAGAATAATATAACTAAAAAGGAAAATAAAAAAAAAATTGAAAAAACCGACTAAAACCGAAACTGAAACCGAAAAAACCGAATTTATATTGGTTCGATTTGATTATAAATTTAATAAACCGTTATAATTAATTTGATTTTAGTTTAATAAAAAGCCGAACCAAACCAAACCGGCTCTCACCACCATTTTGACAGTCTCGGGCTGAAGTTGCTAACAGAGGTACAAACCGAGGAAAATACGCCGGCAAAGCTTCTATTCTGAGAAACAGAAAAAAGCAAAACCTCAAAACCCAAAAACCACAATAAGCAAATCTAATGGCTTCTTCAATATGGATTTCCTCAAAAAATCCAGTCTTTGACTCCTCTTCACTCTCTTTCACTTCTCAACTCTTCAAATTCCCCATTCCCAATACTAACCTAACAAACGCAAATTCCCCTTACCAATTCTGGAAATTGCCCTCAATTCACTGCGGTAATATTCGTGGACTGCGAGAAAGAATCGAGACTGTAAAAAACACCCAGAAAGTAACAGAAGCAATGAAACTAGTAGCAGCAGCCAAGATTCGCAGAGCCCAAGAAGCAGTCATTAGTAGCAGACCCTTTGCTGAAACACTCGTTGATATGTTGTACAACATAACCAAACAGGTTCAATTTGAAGATGATGTTGAAATTCCCTTAATGAATATTAGGCCTGTAAAGAAAGTTGCACTTGTTGTTATTACTGGTGAAAGAGGCCTTTGTGGCGGTTTTAATAATGGAATATTAAAAAAAGCAGAGACCCGTATTCAAGAATTGAAGAATCTTGGTATTGAATGTAGTGTCGTTAGTGTTGGTAAAAAGGGTAATGCTTATTTTCGTCGAAGGAGGGATAAGTTTTTTGTTGATAGGTTTGTTGAAGGAGAGAGTTTTCCCACAACAAAAGAGGCTCAGGTTATAGCTGATGATGTTTTTTCATTGTTTGTGAGTGAAGAAGTTGATAAAGTAGAGCTTTTGTATACTAAATTTGTTTCATTGATTAAATCTGATCCAGTAATACATACTTTGCTTCCAATTTCTTCGAAAGGAGAGGTTCTTGATGTTAATGGGAAAAGTGTTGATGTAGATGAAGATGAGTTCTTTAGGTTGACTACTAAGGAAGGGAAATTGATAGTTGCGAGAGATCATTTGAGGGTGAAAAAGGGGAGTTATTTGTGTAATTTAGAGTTTGAGCAAGATCCTGCTCAGATTCTTGATGCTTTGATGCCGCTGTATTTGAATAGCCAGATTTTGAGAGCACTTCAAGAGTCATTTGCAAGTGAGCTTGCTGCTAGGATGAATGCAATGAGTAATGCCACGGATAATGCAGTTGAGTTAAAGAGGAACCTTTCGATTGCTTATAATCGGGAAAGGCAGGCGAAGATCACTGGTGAGATATTGGAGATTGTTGCTGGAGCAGATGCACTTACGTAGCTGCACTGAATCTGGTATCTGGATTCTTCAATGTTTCGTAATTTTGATATCCTTATTTCATTTTCATTGACTCCTTTTATGAAGAGAACAAGCTCATTAGAGGCTGATGGTATGAAAAGTGTCACACTAAGGATTCTCTTGAACCATAAAATGAGATGAATCTCTTCAGTCATGAATGATTAAGCCTTTTGACTCCCGTTTTCACTCTGAATGACTCCTTTCTCAATTGACCGGAAGAAGATTCTTCAATAGCAACAAGTAATTCTCTCTTTTTCCCCTTTTCCAAGTTTTCTACTGTTTACTTAGCACATGTAGTTTAGGCAAGCTTGTAAGCTTAGACATGAAGGTCACAGAAGTTAGCATATGAGTTCCCAGAGTTGTAAACTTTTACTGCTGTAGACAAAGATGCAGAAATTTCTTTGTGCAAGGACTCGGTGCTCAAGTTTTGTCGGGGAGATAGTTTGCTGAGGCTTTGTCCTCTGCCAGAGTTTCGCACGTAATTTGGTGGATTGGCATATTTAGAATTAAGAACATTCAGCTTATGCTATTGTTGGTGGAACTGTATCTCATTGCTTTGAGTCTGGAGCACTCTAGATTGATAATCCTACTTTCCGTGATGTAGAAAACAATGTTTGTAACAGTTTATAACTCTAGATTGATAATCCCATTCTCCTTTTGGTTAAATCCTTTCCAGCCTGTCTTAAGGAAGAGCAGATGCTGCAACTTTATTTATTCATCTCTTTCTATGCATTTCTACAAACTGAGTCTGCTTACGACAAATGCTTACATAATTGTTAGTGAAAAGGAAATTATCATGAAGATGAATCCTTTTAGGCATGTATATAGGATCTGCAATGTCCTTGTTTGCTCCTCCTCTGTACTTGAAGTATCAGTTTTTTCGGGCACTGCTAATTATATCGAGGTTAATCAGCTGACTACGCAGTTCCTTTGCAAGCAATAAACTGTTTTCTGTTTCTGAGTTATCTGCAATCTACTTAGGATTATCTTTGCGACTTCGTGATCTTTAATAGATGCATCTATAGGCGCGCCGTCAACCCTCGGCAAGTGCACATTTATTTCTGTTGGATCAGGCCGTCGCCTCGGTATGATTTGCGCATGCCTGTGTTGCTGCCTGAACTTGATTAAGTTATTGTTGCCCTTTTGTGGCTTAAATATATTTGGATTATGTTTTAAAGAGAAGTTTGGAAAATTTTCCTATGAAAGAACTACGTGTTTATTTATTTTCTCTATTTGATTAGAACCATGTCCGTAAAGAATAAATCCACGGATTAATATGTGAAATGAGAATAAATGATCATTGGACCATTAGAGTGTGTCAAAGTTGACCATCTCGTCTCTACCCCTTCGGGATTAGGCGGGACACTCACTGAGTACACGTTGATTACTCATACTACACTTCTGTGTATTTTTGTTGCACAGGTATACTTCATTTTAGCGGCCTGCTGGGCGCAACAGCACGGACGATTCAGGGACTAGGTGAGCTGCAAATTGCGAGGCGACCTGCGGCTAGTGTAGTTCCTTTCTGTACTTTGATTATTTATTTCCTGTCCATTGTATTCCGGACGGAGGTTGTATTTTATTTCATTATCAATAGTTACTCATGCAATTGTGACACCGGGTTCTGGGATGGTTTTCGAAAAGTTTGATTTAATTGTTATTGTTAATTTAAATTGAAGCAAAACTCTTTTATTTGTGAAAATGGAAGAAAAATTCTGGAATTTGATGTATTTTAAAAAGGATTTTTAAATCGGTAATCTAATTGGCTGGCCTGACAGCGGTGTCCGGCGCCACCACGATCCTTAGTGGATTTTGGGTCGTGACAATAACTTTATTCTCCTTGAAAAAGAAACATAGATTTTAAGAATAAGTTTTTGTAAGTAATTTAGTATAAAACTAATAGTAAAAAGCACGTTTGTATAAATCCATTTTATCAAATGTAGTTCTGGATGCTTGAGCTCTAAAATACTAAAATCAAACTTGCAAAAGTCTTCAATTAAAAAGCTATAGTAATTCACCAAAGTATTATTAACAAAAAAGAAAAAGAAAAANAAAAAAAAAAAAGAAAAAGTTAGGCATGACAAAGATATGAATTATTACTTGCAATAATCGTTATGAATCGCACTATCAGTCGAAACACAATTTTAAAGCTATGATTGTATTTCAAGATCAATTTTAAGATATGTATCCGCGAGAAGAACTCTCTTTAAACATGTTTCACATTATGTATTTATTCAAATATTATTTGGTGATTGAGTCAGGAATATCATCAAATATTTTGGGTGCATAGTCCACTTCAATATTTATCATTACGACTACTCAGTAAACACACGATTAAAAGAAAAAGAAAGTAGAGAACTTAACTTAAAAAATAGGTGCATCTTCTTTCATCTTATGCTTTCTCTTCTGAAGAGAAAAGATTGTTACACAAGCAGTTGTGCAGATCCTCCATCTTCTTCTTAATATTTTATTTTTTTATTTCTCATGCACACCTTAAAACCCAACAAATAAAGACCAAAAGAGTGAACTGCATGCGTATCCGCTTTGCACTATATCTTGAACACAATTTTGGTTTCTACTTTCAAGCTCCAGCATGAGAAACAAACTAAACATGGCCCTTTACACGAGTCATTTTTTGATCAATGGCTTGATGCTTTTGTCTTGGTCTAGGTAACATGCTAAAGTAAATTCTTGTCCCCATTCGTGAGAATCAAACAATATTTTTCAAAAGCAGCTCGATGCTTCCTTGCTAAACAGTTTTTGTTAATTTCTGCCCGTCTCCACTTACTTTATTGACTGAGAATGTGTCACAAGTCATAACCATAACCAAGATCTTATCTTTATTTGGATGACAAGTGAATCTTATCGAGAAGATATTATCGATGCCTTAAGAGAGAAGAGAGGATTTTTTGGTGGTTTGGAGCACGATCAGTCATCCTCCAATTGTTTTTTCCATTTTTTTTTATAAAAATAATTTATAAATTTGAATGTGCAGTTGTTTATTAAAAAGCTGCCAACAAAAAAAGTGGGAGGATAACTGCAAATGTGGGAAAAGTGGGAGGATAACTGCAAACGTGGGAGGAAATATACAATTCTTTAGGAATTTGTTGGTTGCAAGTTTATTTCCATGATTTGTATTTTAAATCTATATATTAAAAGGAGAGGAAAAAGTCCTCTCCTTAAGCCAAGTGACAACCTAGACAAAAGCCACATGGCATAAGTAGTTAATAATATATTTATTTAGTTAATAATTAGTTATTATTTTTAAATTTAAATATCTCTAACATAATAAAATAAAATAAAATAATAATAAAAAACGAAAATTATAAAAGAACTGTCCATTTAAATTGGAGAATAGTTTCAAATTGGAGTTTTTAAATTATTTGAAATAAAAATTAAAATTACAAAAAATAAAAAAATTTAGAATTCAAATTTCTTTTTTTTTAAATAATTTTTATAAAAAGTTTATTTATAAAGAAATATTATTGAGAATAATAAAATAAAATAAAAATAAAAATGTATATCTTCTATTATATTATAAAAAGAAAGTAGCATATACAAATTTAAATAAATTATATGTTAATAAAAGTTTTGTTAATAATGTAATAATACTAAATATTAGTAATTTAAAAAAATACCAAACATGCCTATTATTTGATGCCCAAATAAGTCTCATTAATTTAATAGAGATTTTATTTATTAAAATTCAGATAATATTATTAAGAATAATGGGATAAATTTTAAAATAAAAAATATATTTCAAGATTAGTAAAACTTATCTTATATTATATTATAAAAAGAAAGTAGTAGACAAAAATATTAAACAATATAATATGTTAATAAAAATTTCTATTAAAAATATAATAATACAAAATAATAGATAATATAATAAAGAAAAATACTGAACAAGTCTATTATTCGACGCTTATAAAACTTTCATTAATTTAATAGAGATTTTATTCATTAAAATTAAGACATTATTATTGAGAAAAATAGGATAAAATTTAAAATAAAAAAAGGAGAAAAAAAATTCCTCTCCTTAAGCCAGTGGTAGCTTAGAAAAAAGCCACATGGCATAAGTAGTTAATAATTAGTTACTGGTTATTATTTTTCAATTTAAATATCTATCTAAATAATAAAATAAAATATTTTATAATAAAAAAAGAAAATTAAAAAAACATTCCATTCATATTGGACAGTAGTTTCAAGTTAGAGTTTTTAAATTATTTTAATAAAAAACTAAAATTACAAAAAATAAAAAGTTGCCAATTCAAAAATTTCTTTGTTTTTTATAAATTTTTTCCTTTTGAAAATTAAAAGTATTTAATATTGACCGCGCATCGCGCGGGTACGACTATTAGTTAATTTTAAACTCCAACTATCTTGGAAATGTGTCCTAAAATTTGACATGTGTTGAATTGTGGGCAATCCACTTGGCATTCTCTTATAGTTTAGCTTTTGTTATTCTATATAGATAGAATATAGATAGATTTTCAACTGTGGGGAAGCAAAGGCATTAATCATATATATATTTCATTCAGTTAATTATCAACCGTGTGGCCTAATGGTCCATGGAGTGAGTTGAGAATCATGAAGTATTAGATTCAAACCTTAGTAGGCGTTTGGACATAAAAATTATAATTTTTGAAAAAACGTTAATTTGGAATTATGTTGAAAAATGGTATTTGAAATTATGTTTGGACATGCATTTCACTTGAAAAATATTGCAGTTTTGTGAGTGGAAAAACAAAAAAACCTGTTTGCCTTTAAAAAAATTTCCTTTTTCTTTGATTTTTTTTCAAAAATGTGTTTGTACATGAAAATTTGCAAATTTTTGGGAAATTTTCTAAAATGAGCCTTTCAAAAAGATCACCTACAAAAAATTTTGGAAATTTTTTAAAAGTGGTCACTTTTTTTTGTTTTTGAAAAAATCTTTCCGAATTTTTTAAAAGCTTACAAAGTTTTATACACAAATACGACTTAAATAAACAGGTCCTTAGTAAAGACAAGCCTTAGGGCTCGTTTGGTATGATGGATAAGGTGTAACGACCCGACTGGTCGTTTTTCATTCTCGAACCCCGTTCTCTTAAATAATCCTTTCAGCATTTGCTTTAGCTGAATTATGACTTGCGGCGGCGGGTGGTTCGGAAGTTAGAAGAATTTCGGGCAAGATTAAGCTCATTCGCTTCATTGCATATCTTCAAAAAGGTCAAGTTTGACTTCGGTCAATATTTTGGAAAAACAGACCCGAAATCGCGATCCGACAATTTCTAAGGGTCCGTGGAAAAATATGGGACCTGGGCGTGTGCCCGGAATCGAATTCCGAGGTCCCTAGCCCGAGTAATGGAATTTTTCGTAAAAATTGTTAAGTTAAGTTTCAAAGAATTAAATGAACTAAAAAATTATTGTTTTTATAGGTATCGGGGTCGGATTTTGATTTCGATACTTGGTACGAGTCCGAAATATCATATAAGACTTACCCGTAAAGTTTGGCGTCAATCCGGGTAGTTTAAGGGCATTTTGACCCGTTGGTAGAAAATTAAGATATTGAAGTTCATTAGATTTGATTAATTGGTTTTGGGGTCCCATTCTGTGATTTAATAATATTTTGGGTGTTCCGAAGGTTCGACTAGGTCCGCCTCGTGATTTCAGACTTGTCGGTATGTTCGGGCGGGGCTCGGGAGGTCCGAGCGTCAAATGGTCGAGGTTCGAGCGAAGCTAGAAATTGAAAAAGGGCAACATTTGCTGCTTCTGTCATAACCGCTTCTGCGGCTCTTGGACCGCAGAAGCGAGACCGTAGAAGCGGTCCTGTGATCGCGGAAGCGGAAGGGGCCAGGCCCAGGGGAAACCTCAGAAGCGGACCCCAAGACCACAAAAGCTGTTCTATTTCCGCTTATGCGGACTCGCAGAAGCGACCCAGTCTCTTTGGCCCATTATTGCAGAAACGGTTCTATTTCTGCTTTTGCGGACTCGCAGAAGCGGTATTTCTTCCGCAGAAGCGAAAATCACAGGGGGTCAGTGTATCATTTAATTCGATCTTAAGCCCATTTCCCCCATATCTCTCTCAACTCTAGGGCGATTTTGGTGATTCAAGAAGGGGAGTCAGCATAACATTTTGAGGTAAGTAATCCCCACTCATTTTAGTTCAAATACATAAACATGGGGTAGAACACCAAGGATTGGGTAAAATCAAGGGATTTGGGCTAGACCTAGGGTTTTAGAAAAACTATGATTTAACCACCAAATTAGTTACTTTATGAACTAAAATTTACATATTGGAAATCCTTAGGTTATAGAGAATAATTTCCTCGGAAAATCTCAGAATTTGGGCACGTGGGCCCGGGGTCGGAATTTAGTAAACTTGCGGGAAAGGTTGGGAAATTATTTAATTAGCTAGAATTCAACCTTGTGAGCAATTATTGATTAGTTATTGTCTTATTCAAACTAGTTGGTGCTTGTTCGGCTTCGAATTGAGCTTGGAGCCTAGTCTTGTAGTTGAAGGCACGTTTCGGAGTGAGGTGAGTCTCCTTTCTAACCTTGTAAGAGGGAATTGTCCCCCTAGGTTTCGTGTTGAGTATTTGT
>MU727376.1:0-12983 GCA_026770625.1 Nicotiana glauca
AAATCGCACAATTTGGACATTTAATGCTAAAAATACAAAAAATACATATTTTTGTGATTTTTCATTTTCGTAAAACAAACTTAATTATTCTTAATTGTAATCTTGAATTTTATATGCAAATTCAACATATTTTTGTATTTTTATTTATTTAAACAAAATAAACATGCACAGATAAATATAAATAATACAAGAAAAATAACACAAAATTCACAACAACTGCAAGCAAACTAAAATTGTTTTATTTTGAATCTTTGGGAGTATTTCTCTTATAGGGTAAAAATCATGTGCTCACACATGTTACAGGAGCAGCAAAAACCAACTGGTATAGGTGCAAATATGACGGTTACCGATGCACTAAAACTAACTAGAGATTGAGTTGTTGCATCTATGCAACCAATGGAGAAATCAGCGGGGCAGTCTAACTTTCATACAAAAATCTGCCACCCCCCTCCCCTTTAGAAGTTTGCAAAGAGTAATAATACAAAAAGTTCAAACATCTATAAAATGGATGTTATCTATCCACTGTCATTCCAGCTAAGTTAAATCATATTCATATATAGTTCTTGACATCAACAAGTATAATTCTAAATCGAATAAGCTAAAAATAAGCAATATTAATACCTCGAATGAGTTGGCCTTCTTTGTTGCTATCAGTAGATGGACGACGGATTGGTTGCAAAGTTGCTCGTTGTGCAGAAGAAGCTTCTCCAGGAGATTTATCACCCAATGTCGCGAGAATAATATTAGCATCAATATCAATTCCTGAACGCTGAAGTCGTACAAGGACATCTGCAATAACTTCTTGACGGATAGTTGCCTTTTGTTCCTCAATTTTCTCGTCCATCCTTTGTATCTTCTCCTCCATTTTTTGTAGAGAATTTGTAGTATTTGAAGAAGATTCAAAAGATCCTACCTTCCCTCTCAAAGAAGTTCTTGTAACCCCTCGTCCATACAATCTCAGACGTCCCGGATGTTCAGGCCCCATGACATATGCAAATGCATCAACAGACTCATTGCCATTTTATTTTGTTTAGCTTCAATTGCCACCATTTCAGCCTTTAAAGCAAATTCAAATAAATAGAACAAGTAAATAAAAAGTATACTAATAAAAACAAATAATTGATCTCGAAGTTTCCTTCTCATTTTCCTAGTTACATAGTTACATGAAAGTGAGTTAGCATTCGCGGTGATCTACCATATACTAAATGAGAGCAGAAATTGAGAAAATTCTTGCCATTATTTGCTAGTTACACACCAACTTAGAGCGTACTAAAGCAAAACTTCTTTTTCTAGCAGTGTGAGGATTCTTCAACTTTTTTCGGTTCTCAATATTAATTTGGATGTTCTCTGCAAGAAGAAAGAAATATCAATTTGATTCAATTTAGGACAGTGTTAGCTTTTCCTTGATATGATTAGGCAGGAATCTGAATAGACTCACCTCTAAGAAAAACCTATCTCTTTGTACGACATACAAACAATCAAAAATGAGATTGCTAGTAGATCTGAGACTGTAACTTTATCAGCAGAAACATCAACCAACCAAAAGGAATACAATATTCCCAACTGGAAAAGCAAATTAGCATCGACATAAGACTCCCTAACATTTGAATTAATAAGACTCCCTAACATTTGAATACATAAGACTCCATATCCTTAAAATCATGTTCAATATTCCAATAAAAGTATCGCCAAACACCAACTAAGGTAAACCAAAATATTTTTTGCTAACAACTCATGATACAATGGAATCTATTCACAGACTCTGCACTAGGTAAAAATCAATATTCTGCTCCAAATTTGCCTAAAAATAGAACTCCCCTCACCCCAACTTTAGACTATTCTAGCTAGTCAGAGATGAAATCTCTTCAGAGATTCTGCACATCTTAAAAAAATCTACCACCAACTTATAGCACATAAATGGAAAGCATTGTTAACCTACCTGGCAGATATGAAGATAGCTTGTATAGATAGTTTGACCTATCAGTTTGGCTTGTACCAAAAGCAAGATACACCAATTTCATACAATAGGCACAAAATACCAAGCAAAAGTTAATGATGGACTTCAAATACAATTTTACCTCTATATAATAGGTACAAAATGCCAAGGACAAGTTATTCGCATGTGATGGACTATCGGTACAACCACACCTCCATTGCACATAGACCTTAGATGAATTATAAATATGGTTAGGACAGTACCTCTACAAATCAGCTTGAACATGCTCACGGTTAATAAAAGGAATGGTCAGCGAAGTACAGATTACAGACATAGTTATAAGTTATAACATCTAACACCCTATATTTAGACAGAACGTTCCGCCACCCCAGAACTCTATAGGATGGAACACTTCTAGAAGTTATAACATCCTTGATATGTAGGCTCAATCTTTATTTCTTCTAGAACTACGTAACATGGCCAGCTAAAATGATCGCATGCTGCTTTTTTATATCTAAATCAGTGGAACAGATTATATGCAAGAAGATAGACGATACTACTAGCTACTTTGGATTTTCATACACATGCATATCATACTTCAGATTATCAGGGACAAGAAATAAGTAGCAAAAATTGTTAACTCTAGTTTCTGTCTTCTTCGGCCATGATTAAAGCTAGACATTCGCTAAAGGCCATTAGCACTAACATCGTAAATTTATTATATTTGTAATTTCAGTGCTCTATTTTCATAGATTACATAAATCTGTATGGATACATAGCTAGGCCTAAAACTGATATGGAATTGCTTAAGACTATAACTTTTTAGTATATCTACTTTTACGATATGTCAACGACTATACGACAACACAAGAATCACATACTAGTGTTTCAACGCTTTTTGGGCAGAATTTTTCTGGAAAACAATCGCCAGCATTTCGGCGCTTTTTGGACATTTAGAAGTACATATACCTGGAGTTTCTATGAGTTCCAATACCTAAGGAGTTCCTTAAACTGAGAAGCTGGAACATCTTCATGGATATTTTGCAATTGAGCTTCATCATTATGATAGGAGTCAAAGTGATCCTTTTTCAATCTACTCATGTGCTTTCTCCAAGCAGCTTGCACTGATTCCAAAGTATATTTTTTTCCAGCTTCAAGAATATCATATTTTTCCTACAATTGATGTCAAATATGTTAGTGCAGAAAATATGAGATTTTCAACCAAAAACTGAAAATTAAGAAGTTCGGACCTTGGTATATTCCCATATATCCTCTTTTTTGTCCATCTTCCTCCAATCCAAAATATCAAGCGGACATAGAGTTGCATTCCTTGCCAATATACCGAGGAAGCTTTCAAACTCTGACACAACTTTATCACTAGGACCAGAGTTGATTTAAGTGGTTAAGTAAAATTACTTTACGCTCCTAGCGTCTATGTACATTTTTCATCTTTGTTCTACCTCTTTTTCTTGGTTGAATAGAAGGGCCTACAATTATATGAACAAAAAAAATACCAAATCTGTATTATTGAGACATTATATATGACTGCAATAGGATGTAAATATTTTCAGATAAAATCTATAAGTTATTACCTTGTTTTTTAGATTGTTCAGCTACAGTAGGAGTTGTAGAATCCAACTGAACTTGTTCCTCCATTTGTTCATCTATTACTTGTGTGGCAAGAGTGGTTGATCTAGTTTGTACATGAACTGCCACTCCTAAATATTGTGGCAGTAGCAGATTCTCTTCAATGATATTTGGATGCTCTTTGTTTGATTGTTTAGCAGGAACAACATATTTTGCAGCAGTGGTTGATCTAGTTTGTACATGGGCTACTACTCCTAGATATTGTGGCAGATTCTCTTCAATAATTTCTTTGATTGTCTAGTGGGAACACCATATTTTTGGCTAAACGAACTCCTTATTTGATTTGCCAAAGATGCCATTGTTGTTTTGCGTATGTTGCACTTGTCTTTCTTTTGGGCTTTAAAGGTCTTTCTTGACTCATGTCTGTCAGAATCTGATAAAAAATACAAAAATAAATTATCTCTAATAGGTATTATATAAAATAAAATAGTAGGATTTAAAGATAAATTGTAGGAGTTGATCTTAGAAAGCTGAAATCTACCTGATTTACTTATTATATTAAACTGTGTGACTGATGCTAAATCAAAAGAACTGTCTACTTGATTTACAAAATAACAGCATAGAGACTTATAATCTACTTTACCTGAACTGATAGCAGTAGACAACCACAACTTTAAGATAGGAAACAAACTAAACTTGGACTGAAACATATTAAAGTAGCTCCATATATCAGACTAAAGTTTCAATTACATAGCATATTACAAAAGCTTGAAAGAGAAACAAACTAAAAAGTCCAAGCTAGAGAATATACAAGAACAAAAAATTGTTTGAAAGAAGACAATAAAGTTCAAAATTACAAATAAAAATCAGATGTTCCTTCTTCAATCATCAGCCTCCATCCAATCTCAATCCATATCATCTAACTCATCCTCTTCTTCTGATATTCCATATCTGTATCTTGAGAATGTTGTGTATCAATTGGCATATCAATAATATCATGAGGTACATCTTCTCTCGACCATCTAATATCAATATCGGCTGACGTAGTTGATGGACCAGCATCATCATTTGGCTTCCTCCAAAATGTCTCCCCAACATTAGAAATATTTTCTTCCTCCAAATCATACAAATCAATAGGGACTTTATTCCTTGCACAGTAAATATATTTATCAATTGGATCCTCCACATAAAAAACTTGGTGGACTTGAGATGCCAATACAAAAGAGTCATCAGTACTATATAATCGGTTAAAGTATACCCGAGTTAACCCATATTCATCAAATTCATTATGAAACCAATCACATCTAAATAATACAACACTAAAATGACCCCAATAATCAATCTCGATGATATCCTAAATAGATCCATAGTATTGAACCTCTCCATCAATGGGATTTTGGTCACAGTTGTTTCTGACAAACTCACTCCACTATTCTGTGTCTTCAATGGCACATCCCGCGTCATTGTATGAAATAAGTAGCCATTGATAAAATATCCAGTATATCGTTTGGCCAATGTATTAGGCCCTTTTAGCTAGCCATCGCAAATGATTGAGCACGTCAATGCTTTTTACTTTCTCTTTAAATCAGTCGGTGAAGTTTTGACTATGATTTCTTGCTCATACCCATGCATTTGATCTAGTTTGATTATCAATTAAATTCTTATGTTCCTGGAAGACAAATGTTTTAAATTTAATCATTAGGCCTTTATAAATTAAATTTAAAAATCTTAAAATATAAAATAAATAAGGCTTATAATACAAGTGATGGTAATATATTTTATCTTACATTATAAATGCCTTCACTTGTTCATCTTCAGTATTGAATAGAGCATATCTATGTGCCTCAGAACATAACTGCAAATCCATAGCAAAAATCTTTCCTTTTCTCTTTTTCTTACTTCCAATTGGATGGCCTATTTTAGGA
The DNA here is from genome assembly GCA_026770625.1 of Nicotiana glauca. Taxonomy (NCBI): domain Eukaryota; kingdom Viridiplantae; phylum Streptophyta; class Magnoliopsida; order Solanales; family Solanaceae; genus Nicotiana; species Nicotiana glauca. The sequence goes on from MU727376.1 coordinate 5,449, forward strand.
AAAATAGTTGACAAATTTGCTCCTCCAATATCCACATCATCCTCAGTTTGGTACCTACTGAATCTTGTCTTCACCCCATCATATAGGTATCTCGAACAAAAGATCAAGCACTCTTCGGCTAGAAACCCCTCTGCAATTGACGCTTCTGGATGAGCTCGATTACGAACAAACGCCTTATATTTGCACAAATTTCTTTCGGTGGAAAACATCCAGTGACAATGAGTCGGACCCCCGAGCTTAATTTCATTTACTAAATGAACAGGCAAATGAGGCATTATATCAAAATAAGATGGAGTAAAAATCATTTTAAGCTCATATGTAATATCATTGATTTCAGTCTGCAATCTATCAAGATCCTCTCGCCTTATAACCTTGGCACATATGGCTTTAAAGAAGTTACCTAACTTAATCAATGTTAAAGAAACATTCTTGGGTAATGATTTTCTAACAGCAACTTGGAGCAAGTAATGCATTATAAAATGTGCATCATGACTTTTATACCCGGATATTTTCATCTCTTTTTCATGCACACAACGTGATATATTCGAGGCACACCCTTTTGGTAATTTGGCATTTTTAAAGACGGTGCAAAATCGTCTCTTCTCTTCTGGATTCATGTAGAGACAAGCTTTAGCTAAAGATATTATTCCACTTACAACATCTTGTATTGGTTGAAGCTCTTTTCGTATTCCCACTTCCTGCAAATCATAATGAGAATTTACATGATCTTTTGACTTTCCATCTATATCCAATAATGTCCCAAGAATACTATCATATATATTCTTCTTAATATGCATTGGTTCAAGATTGTGCCTCAATTTGTTAGTTTTCCAATATGGTAATTCAAATATGATGGATCTTTTCTTCCATGGACCCTTGTTATCTCGAGACCTTTTCTTTTGGACCTTTCCAAAGACATTCTTGAATGCACGCAACTCTTCGAGCATTTTTGTACTCGAAAAAGGAGTGGGTGCAAGTCTATGATCCTCCTTACCATCAAATAATTTCTTATCTCTTCGAAATGGATGTTAAGGAGGCAAAAATGCCCGATGACCCATGTAGCACATCTTACGACTATGCTTGAGATATTGAGAGCATGTGCCATTATTACAAGTAGGGCATAAAAATTTTCTCTTTGTGCTCCAACCAGAAAGCATTGCTAGTGCAGAAAAATCACTAATTGTCCACATTAAGGCTGCCCGCATTTGGAACATCTGGTTAGATTCGGCATCAAATGTTTTTACACCGAATTCCCATAGCTTTTTTAATTCAGCAATTAGTGGTTGTATATACATATCTATATTATTTCTCAGAGATGAAGGACCTGGGATGATCATTGACAACCTTATATACTCTGGCTTCATGCAAATCCAAGGCGATAGATTATAGTTCATTAACATAACAGGCCACGTGCTATGGAAAATACTCATTATTTAAAATGGGTTAAAACCATCACTTGAAAGACCCAATCTAATATTACGAGGGTCGCTAGATAATTCAGGGTGCAAGGAGTCAAACTCCTTCCAAGCATCACCATCCGCAGGATGTCTTATATTTCCATCATTTGGTCGTTCAATGGCATGCCATGTCATAGCTGCAGCTGTTTCGGGACACATGGATATCCTCTGAAGGTGATGATTTAATGGAAAGTACCTTAAAACCTTTGCGGGGGTTTTGGTCTTTTTATTAGTCAATACATTAACAACATTCTTCCATCTAGAAGACTCACACACAGAACAAGTATCTGCATTTATATTGTCATTCTAAAATAATATGCAATCATTAGGACATGCATGTATTTTTCCATAATGAAGACCCAAATATTTTATCATGCTTTTTGCCTTGTAGAAAGACTCGGGTAGCTGAGAAAATGGAAATGCCTCTTTTAACAACTCCAACAAGTCTGTGAATGCCACATTACTCAACCCGTGAATGCACTGAAACAAGTACAACCGAATCGTAAAACCCAATTTGGAAAAATTCTCACACCCTAGATATAATTCTTCATTTCCTTCTTCTATTAATTTAAGTAATCTTTTTGCATTTTCGGAAGGTCCATCCCCCACTCTTTCATGTCCCAAATTATCTTGAACATTTCGAAATATTTCATGAAGTAATCCATCAATATCATCATGCATCTCAAAACCTTCATCATTATTGCTTGAGCATGGAGCCTTTCTCGAGGAAAATCCTTTCCCGTGGAAAGCCCTTTTGGTGTATCTATGAACAAAGCCATTGACAATCAAGTGATCCTCCACCACATTCCTATAATGCCAAAAATAATTAGCGCACTCTTTTCAAGGAAATAATATTTCATTTCCTAAGGAAGCTCGTTTAAACGCCTTATCAAGAAAATTATTCACTCCTTGTATGTACTCATCAGTTGACCTTCGGAAACTCTTCCACCTTTTATCTCCGTTATCCATTAAATTAGTTTTATCCTATATAACACCAAAACAACCAGTACTTATAATCGAAAAAATTAGCTAATAAGAAAGAACAGAAAAAGGAACTTGGAGTTGGCGCCCACATAACGGATTGCTTGCTTACCAAGCCATCCTGACTTTCACTCCTCCAGTTAGATTATTCTGCTTTGTCTCACCCAGGTGGCCTACCAGATTTCCTTTCGTTCAGCTGCCCTCAACCGCGCCATATGGACTTCTCAGTGCAAATCCAATTCATTATCATCCACGGGTCTTGTTCCGATGCGGGAAAAAATCTTTTTAAAGGGCATGACCGTGTCTCCGGGGCACAGTTGAATGTAGATATCATGAACGCGAGGTGCAGGATACCAATGGAGAGAGGGCAAGAGCCCATACTTGGAGCACGAATTCATACGTAAGAGAGTGGGGATAGCATTTCTCTTCTGCATGTCCATGGAGTTTTAAAAAATCCAAACATCGCCACATATTCTCAAAATTATATGAGTTTCATTGTTGTGAAATTTAACGGTCACCAAAATCGTCACATAAACAGCTATATAAGGCAAATTTTATCAATAACAAATATTTTAACAAATAGTGGCTATTAGATTTAGCAAGAACATAGAATTTTTTTAAGTTAATGATGTGCCACACTCTTATCAGTATGTAACATAAAATGTAATGCAAATACTTAAAAATTAAGATTAGCAGAAGAATGTTAGAAGATCAGCATTATATGATTCTGATATCGAGGAAAAGAAAAGGCAACAATGATCGAGTTTCACTTATAACTAGCAACATGTATTCCAAAGTTTAGCCTTGTTATGATATTCAGAGGAAGGGTAGTATACCATTCTGTTAAAATTGGGCAGCATAAGAACAATAAAAAAAAGAACTAGGCAGCATTTCAGCAAAGAGGAGAAGACTTAGAAAGAAGAACTGAAGGTAAAAAAAAATTGCCAGCATTTCACTACTATTTGGACGCTGAAACAGTGAAGAAGAAGGAAGACATCATCACATACCTGTTGCTGCTAAATCTCTGTTGAAGTTGAAAAGGGAACTCTAGTCGTCGTTGATGCTGGTCGTGTTTTAATAGAAGTACATTGATCCCTTCTTTTTTAATTAAATAGGCTGGCAGCTTTACTCGCTTCGCCGCTTCTGCCTTTTTAGTGGGAAGTGCACGCTTTTGTCTACATGAGTTGCTTCATACAGAAGAATTCGTTTCTCGCTTTTCACAACCCTTGCATAAACAGACATGCATTATACTCTCAACAGTCGAGTTTTGCAGGAATACACACATATCATACTTTCAGCAAAAACTACAACTACTATTTGCCTAATAGTATAAGTAGTATGATCATACTTCAAATTATAAATTTATACTTTTTAATGTTGAACAGAATATAATACCTTCAACTTATAGACTAAAGTGAACTATGAACAATGGATTGGTCCTGCTTGATGAAGGATCAATTGCCTTAAGCTGGTGCAATGGGATAACTACAAGAAGATTTCATGGAAAAAGTGTGAAATATTAGTATAAATAATGATTCGTCAAATGAAAAAAAAATAACTGCAAGAATAATGACACCAGAACTCAAACTTTAGTAAATATTTTCATGAAGTACATATATACTGAGAATAGAATACTGTGGAGAGCATACTCAATAAGCATCCTCAGAAATTCATTTATTAGTATTGACAAAAAGGAGGACAATGGCAGTCTGTTTAGTTATTGAGAAATGATCGGCAAACATGCTCGCATTCTAATATATCCCACAACTTTTAGCGTTTTTATTTGTTCTCAAGAGCACGTATTCCTTCTTTTTCTTGCTTTTTTCAGAAATTTCGCTGGATCTTTTTTTTTTGGAAAGGTACGTCGTACATTCCCCTCAATCAGTACTTTCAGGAAATCTTGGTAACAGAGAGCCATAAAATCTTGCAGCATTTGGCATTTGTATTTTTTATGTTCTACAATTCACCTCATTGCAGATATACATTCCATACCATATACTATCACTCATGCACATCTAATAACCCTTATGATTATAAAGTCACAAATGCCAATTCTAATAAATGAGCAGAATACTGTTTAGAAGATGTATTGAGACCAAATTCTAAACACTCATCAGACAAGACAAGAAACTGAGGATGAAGAACTCCTACAACAACTACTACTGCGCCTCAATAAGCAAGAGGACCAGAACAAATATAGCCCTTCATTTTCCATATTTGGGGGTCAGGGGGGAGAAAACGGCAGAGATAAGAAGGGCTAGCAGAAGAAATGGAGGTGCACTCGGTCGTAACCATATCATGCAGCATTTCAACACATCAACAGAAGGTGAGTATATACAGCAACAACAAAGTAAAGCAAGATATACTGTACAGGTGAGTATCTCAGTTGAGCTATGTCAAAATTATTGTCAAAATTATATGGATTTCACTATTGCAAAATTTAACAGTAATTTTATGTTTATAGTTTATTTGTTATGATGTTGTAACTTAATCTAGTCATATTCGTCAAATCCCCTTCTCCTAATCAAACAAATTCCATAGATGATCTGAAAGGAATATGGGCCTTCCAATCCTAAGTTGATAGACTTAAATTTAATTTTGTTGGGGTTTAACAATATGGCGTACAAAATTCATTACCGAGAACTTGCATCCTTTTCAACCAATGAATGGAACCTTTAGAGAAGATTCCAGCAACATATTGACACATCAAAGAATTAAAGTGTTAGGTTTTTAAATCTCATCTCCAATACAGTAGCTAACTCAGCAGAGCAGCTATCAATCTAATACAATAGCTAACTCAGCTGAAATAAGGAATATTGCAGCTCAAAAACTCAGAAATCTAATGCCCAAATACGAACTTCGTATCAGAAATGACGCCAGCAATTCACAAGATATTATCCACGGGATTAAATATTCCCTAAACAACTAAATGTCATCGGATTTAAGACATTACTGCAGATTATCAATCAGGTCTAATTCAGTCTGTCACATAAGTGATCTAATAGTAGAACAACAAGGAAGTTCAGTTCAAGACTCAAAATATCAGAAACTCAAAACCTTTCGAGATAGAACTTTCAACTATTTTTCAACTGAATCCCAAATAATCCAATGAATTTGCAACTGTTATCTAACAATTTTAGTCGATTCGACAAGTTTTGGAATCAATTCCAATAGAGAAAATAAAACACATTATTCCCAGAAAGAACAAAAGAATGGTAGCAGCAACAACTACAACAGATCATCAACAACATGTATCTCTTGAAGCTAGATTTACAGAAAGAACTAACAATTGGTAATTGCTTCCAGCAAGAAATCAGGGGGCTAGATTCATGGAAATTAGGCAAATGCAATAGGGCAGACAGTAACAACACATAATACTAACAGATAAAATGTGATCGATAACACGAAGAGTCAAGTAGTAACAAATAATAAGAAATCCCTTAATGTAACACCATGTTCGTATAGTCTGCCGATAATATAAAACGACAGACCATGTACTTTGGTACTCAAATCCTTCTCGTTAGTCAGATAAAAAATTTCAACTGAAAATACCTCAAAAAACCCTAAACAAAGTTTAACTTGTTTTTCCAACTAACTGGATAATTACAGTTTTACAAACTAGAAATCAAAAAATTTCCAAGTTTAGATAAAATCAAAAAACTAAAAATCATATAATACAAACAAAGGACAGAGTAAATCAATGGGTTTATCAGAAATCTTACCAGAGAAAGAAAACAGACGAAGCGGCAAAACAATAGCGAAAGCGAACAACCACAGAAAACATAGAACACGAAAAAACACTGATAATCTACATCTGAGATTCCCTAATATTAACCGAAATGGTTGTCCTTTGTCGAAATTCCTTCGTCGGAGCAGGTCGCACAGTTCGTCGATGGTGGATATTTCTAGGTCTAAAGACGAGAGAGACGAAGAGATGTTGATGAGAGAGACGAAAGGTTCTGCCTTTCTATCTTACCAAAACAATTAGTATTAAAATTTTAGTGGGGTCATCATTTATTCGTATTTTTTAATAAATATTTAGGAGGAAAAGTAAGGAGGGAAAAATGAACCGTCCCAATAAATACTTTATTTTACCAAACCGTTCCATAAATAATTCTATTGTATCATCTTCATAAATCATCTTTATATCTTTATTTATAGTAACGGTTACTATCCTATTGAAACGGTTTTGCTTCAAAGGTCTACCAAAAGCCTTTTCACTCTATTGGAACGATTAAAACCGTTCCAAAAGATAATCTATTATAATAGTTCTATAATCGTTTCCAAATAACTGTTTCAATAGAACCGTTTTTTGTAGTGTTATTTATTTTTCTTTTAGAAAATTTAAGTATTTAATGTGAACAACTATAATTTTTCTGTGGAAAAGGAAAATAAAATTTTACTTTAATCGTTATTGCATATTGGGGATATGAATCGTTACTTTTTACCGTTTTTGCCTTTTTGAGATTGAGTTTTTTTTCATATGTATTCACAACTACAAAGTTGAAACCTTCTTGCCTTCTTCTTTTTTACGTTAACTTCTTAAAAGCTTTATGGTAATTCTTTCTCCTTCCTGTCAAAAGAAGTAGAAGACTCTTGTGATCCTTCTTTGTAGTATAAAATACAAAGTTGGTAAGTACGAAATTTTTTTCGATGATATATTTTTTCTTTCTTTCCAAGCAATTCTTTTTCTACATATTGTACCTGTGATTGATTTTCTACAAGAATGATTTTACAGGTTTTCAAGCACAAATGTATTAAAAAGTTATTTGAGGATCAACGTATCAATTGAATCAGGTTCTATTGTTCTAACCTTTTGCTATTTTTTAATCTAATAGCTCTCATTTTTTATATTTTACTTTATAGATATTCTATATTTGTTGTTATTTACTAGAGTTTAAATATGTCTACTAGAAAATATGAATCCGGTTATGTAAAGCTTCAAATAAAAGAGAAAAATTGAAACTTTAAAGTAACATTATGAATTTGCTAGAAAAATAGATTTTAATATATATATATATATATATATATATATATATATATATATATATATATATATATATATATATATATATATATATATATATATATTTTTTT
>MU727376.1:14930-32326 GCA_026770625.1 Nicotiana glauca
TATATATATATATATATATATATATATATATATATATATATATTGTTTTATTTTTTTAAAGAAACTTAAGGCCCCTCGTTACAGTTTGGTTTTAGACCCCGTACTGTGTTGAGCCACCTCTGTCTTCGCATGATTAAACTGTTGTCTCTGTTAAAAAAATATAGTACGGAGTTAGACGCTAGCTCAGTGAGTAATAACACTTAACCACAATAATTTTTCTTATAGGGACAAGTCATAAAACATGCCAGTATAATAATCAAAAAATCATAAGAATGTCCTTCCTGAAATAATAAACAATAATCAGTCTCATCATGTGTTTGCTGTAATAAAAATCAATTTGATAATTTAGTAATTAACTCGGTAAGCACTTTGTCATATCAAATCCTTATGTTTGGGAGGTTTCAATGAACGGATAATGTAATCGGTATAACTGTGGACTTCTTCGCAAGAAGTCAAATATAACGGTAGTCCCTACTCGATTGCTAGTTCTACCTTCCCACTAGCGAGGGCTATAATGGTAATCGGTAATTACAAGGTGCACCAGATCTAGCGAACCCGTTGTTAGCTACGAGATCCTTCAATGTCTATTCCCATTTATTATGGTCTCTGTAATTCATATATACTCGTAAAAAATATTTTAAAATAATATAGGGCATTTTGGTTCTTATCAAATCATGTAATTTCATTTCAATAACAGTAAATTCAAGTAATGGTAAAATAGATACAATGGCAATGAAAATATTTAAAACCAAGGTAATCATGTCCAATAAATATTTCGGTATCATATCGACTGAAAGACTTGTCCCACATGCAACTCAAAATAATCGATAATATATTCATATTAAAAATTATGTGTAAATCATGTAAGTTATGAAAACACAAATTGCGGTAAGATTACTACTCACAATACTCGTGCAGGAATACCAAATGTGTCACCTCGAGCACTTCGTCCCACTTCTTTAACTTCCTACTTGTAAAAAAATCAATCTATGTATTAACTTCGTGAAGTACCAAAATAATTGGTCCATCCTTGTCACCTTTAATTAATTTTTCTATTTTCATTCCTCTTAAATATGACCATTAGTTCTCTACTAAGCAATTTATTAGTACTTAATGAATAGAAACTATAGTTAAATTTTTTTTTGAATCTTTTTCTCACGTAGTACTTTACAAGTATTGTTAATCTGTACATTAGAGTTCTTGCTGTATATATATGTGTGTATATATATATAGATTGTGTCACGACTATAAATCTACTAAGGGGTCGTGATGGCGCCGGACACCACTGTCAGGCAAGCCAATTAAATTACTGATTTAAAATTCTCTTTTAAAATACAACAAATTTCAGAAATTTCCTTCCATTTTTCATAAATAAGAGGTTTTTGCTTCAATTCAAATCAACAATAACAATTAAATCAAATCTTTCGAAAAACCATCCCAGAACCCGGTGTCACAAGTGCATGAGCGACTACTGACAAGTGAAATAAAGTACAACCTCTGTCCGGAATACAGTGGACAGAGAATAAATTATTAAAGTACATAGAGAAACTACACTAGCTGGGGTCGCCTCACAAATTGCAGCTCACCTAGTCCTAGAGTTATCCATGCTGCTACGCCATTAGGCCGCTAAAGTGTCATGTCCCTGTGCAACAAAAATACACAGAAGTGTAGTATGAGTACGTAATCAATGTGTACTCAGTCAATATCCCGCCTAATCTCGAAGGGGTAGAGACGAGATGGCCGACTTCGACAGTCACTAGAGGTCCATTATCAATATTCTATAAGTGCGAGAATAATCATGAATTTGTATAAAAGTTCTGATTGTAAAGCCAGAAAATAGGTAAACACCTTCAACAATAAGTCAAGGGCTTCTAAAGTCTGTTCTTTATTATTTTATCAGTTTATATCAAGCCACGTAGAGCCAATTCCACAGTTAAAATTTTCAAGTAACAGATAAATATCCGCAATTCATGTTGAGGTCGACGGCCCGCTCCAACAGGAATATAAATTGTACACTGCCGAGGGTCGAGCGGCACGAACCATAGATGCATCTATTTTCACCGAGGTGTTTGTCCTGTTTCATAAATAAACACATATCCTGCTCGCGAATCATCCATGCGACGCAGGCACACATAAAATACATGCTCAAGTAGGAAATCAAGAGCTTATCGGGGATAATCAACCAAATAGACAAATTTTTCTTTTTTAACATTTCAGGGAGAATTTAATATTAAACCTCTTTTTAAATTCCTTTACTAATTCAAGGTGATTTAAACAATTCAATTTATCAATGGGTTCACAGTAATTCAAGTATAACATGTCTTTTGGGTCCTAGACTACCTGAACAATAGCATAGTAGTAGCTACGTACGGACTCTCGTCACCTCGTGCGTATGTAGCCCCCACAAATAGGAGAACATAACCAATTTAACTCACCTATGGGGTAAATTCCCCCTCACAAGATTAGAAAGGAGACTCACCTCGCTCTGAAGATCCAAAGCAGCATTCCACACCCTTCTGAAGACTCTAATTGATGCACCAAGCTCCAAAACTAGCCAACGGTTATGAAAATCCATTAATATATGCTCAATTATTCATTACAATCTAATTTATAGCAATTCCTAACTCCGATCAAAAAGTTGACCAAAATGCCCTCGGGCCCACGTGCCCGAAAATCCGAAATTTCTCGAAGATAAAGATTACCCATAACCTTGGGAACTCAAATATATAATTTTCTCCTAATTCCATGCTCAAAATCGTGGCTAAATTCCAAGAATATGATTTTCTAAGTTTTTCCCTTAAAACCTCAATTTTTATACTACTTTTCATGTCTAATTCCATGGTATAACCTTGTATTTAGCTTGGAAATGAGTGAAAGTAGCTTACCTTAAGATTGATGATGAAATACCTCCTTGAAGCTCTCCAAGAATCGCCCAATGAAGTGAAGAAAATGAGAGAAATGGCCCAACATCCGATTTTAAAACAATGGTTCTGCCCCAGCTCTTTCCGCTTCTGCGGAATTATAGTCGCTTATGCGGCTCCGCTTTTGCGTAAATTAGGCCGCTTCTGCGGCTTCCCTGGCCTAGCCCAATTTTGCTTGTGTGATCTTTTCACCGCTTCTACGGAGCCTTGACCGCATCTGCGATCCTCCCCAAAATCCTATCTCTCACTTCTGCGTCTCCCTTTCCGCTTCTGCGGCTCCGCATCAGCGGATCAAGGGCCGCTTCTGCGGTCCTGGCTACCCTCATGCTTGTCCGCTTCTGCGGCTTCTCCTCTGCTTCTGCGGGGCCGCTTCTGCGGTCCCATCTCCGCAGAAGCGGAAATACCAGATACCGCTGCTTAGTTATTTCCAAAAGTCCTATTTTTGATCCGTTAACCACCCAGAATTCACTCGAGGACCCCGAGGCCCCAGCCAATCATACCAACCAATCCCAAAACACATTACGGACTTGCTTGAGGCTTCAAAGCATATCAACCAATGCTAAATTCATGAATTACACCCCAATTCAAGCTTTATGAACTTTAAAACTTCAAACTTCCATTTTCGATGTTTAAACCCAACAAATCACGTCCGATTAACCTCAAATTTTGCACACAAATCATATTTGACATTACGGACCTACTCAAACTTCCAGAATTGGATTCTAACCCCGATATCAAAAAGTCAACCTCCAGTCAAACTTCTCAAAAATCTTCAAATTTCTATCTTTAGCCAAATGGTTCCAAAATGACCTACGGACCTCCGAATTCACTTCTGATCGTGCCCCCAAATCCAGAATCATCATACGGAGCTATTCACAGTCTCAGAATCCCAAACATATATCAATAACACTAAAATGCACTTCAAGCCAAACTTATGAAATTCCTTCTAAAATGCTAACTTCCACAATAGGCGCCAAAATGCTCCCGGGTTATCCAAAACCCAATCCGGGCATACGCCCAAGTCCGAAATTATCATACGAACCTGCTGGAACCTTCATATCCCGATTCTGAGGTTGTTTACTTAAAATTCCAACCCTACTTCATTCTTTCAACTTTAAGCTCCCGAAATATGAATTCTCTTCTCAAATCAACTCTGGACTTCCCGAAATCAAATTCTGACCACGCGTACAAGTCATAATACCTTAAATGAAGTTGTTCATGGCCTCCGACTGCTAAACGGAGTGCTAGTGCTCAAAACGACCGGTCGGGATATATATATATATATATATTAAATCTTCACAGGGAATCCATCATTGTGCTGAATAAAAAGAATACCTTAAGATTCTTGTTTCTTTCCATTACCGTGATATACAAAACTAAATCTCAATATAATAATTTATCTTAAATATGATAAAGATTAATATATATACCCATTTAAGTAAAAATAGTTCTTTGCATATGATTCTTTTCTACTCTAGGCAACGAACCAAAACCAGGAGAAGACATTAATTTCCATGATAATTCTCATAATTATTTAGTCTTTCAGTACCCAATTCGATGTTCATAAATCAGAGAACTTGGGCAAGAACGTTATCAAGAACTTACCCTCCTTATCGAGAACTTACCCATATTTAATGTGGAGTATTACACACTAACCATAGGGTGGCTTCACCCCTGTGTGGAGCGCGATACGTGCTACTCCCATCAGCATGACGCTCTAAGCATATTTGGTACTATAGAGGCTTGTCCGGTGCAAGATGTGTATGGTAGTAGACTACTAATCTAAGGATCCTCTCAGGTTAGTATTGTTTTGTGATGACCCGTCCAGTCTTCTCAAGAGTTACCATTCTGTTTCTCCCATTTCAGCTTTTTTATGCTTTATTATGTGTGTTTTGTGGTATCGGGTTGGTCGGATCGAGTCCAAAATGATTTTTGATAAGGGTTGAGACACTTAGTCTCTTTTAAGAAGGCTTAAGTTGGAAAAGTCAACCGGATATTGACTTATGTGTTAGCGGGCTCGGATATGAGTTCGCATGGTTCGGTTAGCTTTAGGAGGTGATTTGTGTCTTAGAAGTGTGATTGGAATGGGTTTTGAGGCACGGAGTCAAATTAGGCTTAAATTGGCGAAGTTGATATTTTGGCAATTTCTGGTTGGTAGGTGAGATTTTGATCCGAGGGTCGGAATGAAATTTTGAGAGTTGCAGTAGCTTCTTTGTGTTATTTGGGATGCGTGTGCAAAATTTCAGGTCATTCAGACGTGGTTTGATTGGGTTTTTGATCGAAAGCGTATTTCGGAAGATTTTAGAAACTTAGGCTTGAATCCGATGTGTTTTGAGTAATTTAATGTTGTTTGAGGTGTTTTGATGATTGGGACAAGTTTGAATAAGGTTTTAGGATGCGTTGGTTCCTTTGGTTGAAGTCCCAGGGGCCTCGGGTGAGTTTCGGGTAGTCAATCCGACTATTTTATGCCTTAAAAGATCGCAGCTTTTGAGTTTCAGCTGTTGCAGAGAATTACCCTTCGCGATCGCTTAGGGTGTATCGTGATCGTGTAGAAAGATTTGAGGAAGGCCAGATTTAAGCCTTCGCGTTCGCGTGAGAGGCTTCGCATTTGCGGAAGGCTGAAAAGTTGTGCATTGCGTTCGCGAGAAGGCACTCGCGATCGCGTAGAGGAAGATGGGTCAGATGGGCTAAAGGTCATTTGTTCTTCGTGTTCGCGTAAGGGTGATCGCGTTCGCGAAGGTGTTGGAGGCGGAAACATCGCATTCGCATAGGCTATGTCGCGTTCGCGTAGTGTAATTTTTGGGAGTTGAAGATTTGTTCTTTGCGATCACGAGGGAAGTGCGGCGTTCGCGATGAAGGAGGAGTCAGACCTGGGCAGAATGTTATAATTCATTTCATCTGCAATTTTGGGTCTATTTTCACCATTGTTGATCATTTTGAGAGCTTCTTGGTGGAGACTAAAGAGGGATTCAAGGGAAAATCGATTGGAGGTAAGATTTTTGAACTTAAAACTCGATTTTATTGTGAAATCTACCTAAAACAAATCATGGAACTTAAGCTAAAAATGAAATAACTAGGGCTTAGAATTTTGGGATTTTGGTTTGGGGATTTGGAGGACCAATTGGGATCGGATTTGAGAACTTTTAGTATGTACAAACTCGTGGGGAGATAAGGAACCCATTGATGTAAAGAATTTCTAAGTTGTGAGAAGTGGGCCTGGGGCTCGGATTTTGCTAATTTCGAGATTTTTGGTGTTTTCATTTGGGCTTTATTCCCTTAGCATATTGTGACGTATTCGTTCTGATTTTGGATAGATTCGACGTGCGTGGATGCCGATTCGAGGGGCAAAGGCATCGCGAGCTAGAGATTTAGTCAGTTCGAGGTGAGTAATGATTGTAAATGATGCCCTGAGGTTTGAAAACCCGGATTGCACATCATAGTGCTATATTGAGGTGAGACACACGCTGAATGACAGGCGTGGGGTCGTGCAATATTGGGGATTGTGACTTGGTCCATCCCGGTTGATGATTTTACCGCGTATTTGACTAAAACTTATTTGCAATCATCATGATTTGGATTGATTACCATATTTGGGCTTTGTGCTAACTATTTGAGCCCTTCGGGGATTTTATATTACTATTTCCTTACTGTTTTGACTTATTACTTGAACTCGGTCATGTTATTTTCTATTGTTTTACTATTCAACAATTTTTACTCAGTTTTGAGACTTAAATGATATTTCAAATAATATTTTGGGTTGAGCATCACGTTTTACTGTTGCCCGAGTGGCTTATGTGATTTTTGACTGAGTAAGGCCGGGGGCCTGTGTTGTGAGGATACTTTTGGATCGGTCTGCACGCCGTAGCAGTGAGATACTGATTTGATTATGAGGTAGAGGGCCTGAGATATGTATGCCACGAGGTGGCTTGTTGATTGATATGAGGCCGAGGGCCTAGATTTGATGCCACAAGGTGGCTTGTGATTGCGCTTGGCCCGTACGGGCCCCCTTCCCCCTAGAGTCTATACACCCTGTGTAAGCATGGGTGCACATTGTGATATGAGTTTGAGCCCGATAGGCTGGTATTGTTATAAGATTGGGTCTGAGGGGCTAGTACTGTTCTGAGATGTTGTCCGAGGGGCGGATTTGTTGATATTGTGCCCAAGGGGCGAACTTCTATCTGTTTATTTCACGTTGTTTACCTGTCAATTACCAGTTTTAACTGTTGAAAGGAGATTTTACTTGATTTTTCACTGATTATTATTTTCAAATGACGTTTTACTACTTCATTATAGAATACCTTGCTTTATGTGATTTCATATCTTCAGTCATTATTTATATTTGTTACTCACTCGGTCGGAGTACTTACATTACTCCATACACAGTGTGTGCAGATTCAGGCTTTGTTGGTCCAGCTCCGGAGTGTTGATTCCTCCAGTCCATGCGGTGTTTTGGAGATTACGAGGTAATTGTTGGCATTCGTAACCCCGATGTCTCCCTTATCTTATTTTTCTATGGTCTTTAAATAGCTATACCAGATATTTCATTTAGTAGACTCGTATCAGGATTCATAGTTGCTCATGACATGTGACACCCCGGTTGGGGCTGTGTCGGGCTGGTTTTTTGCATTTGTTATCCGTATTTCTGCTATTTTTTATTATTAAACCATGTGTAGACTATTATTATGCTATTTAAATATTTAAGCTAAGAATTTGTTTAATTGGCTGGCCTTGTCTTCACGAGAGGCACCATCACGATCGGGTTCAGGGTTAGGTTCGTAACAAGTTGGTATTAGAGCCTAGGTTACATAGGTCTCGCGAGTCATGAGCAAGTTTTGTAGAGTCTCACAGATCGGTATAGAGACGTCTTATTTATCATCGAGAGGCTGCAGAACCTTTAGGAAAAATTTCATATTCTTGAAATTCTTATCATGCGAACTTGTTGGTCCGAGTACTAAACTTCTATTACTCTATTCTCTCACAGATGGTGAGGACGCGAGCTACCGGATGGGGTGGACAACCACCAGTGCCACCAGCTGAGGCCACCAGAAGCCATGGATGCAGTCGTGGTCATGGCAAAGGTAGAGCAGCGAGGGCAGCACTTGTTGACCCACCAGCTGCCCCAGCTCAGGATCAGGCTCCAGCTATGGATGCTCCACCAGCACCAGCTGTGCCTATTGTGATTCCAGGCCTTCAGAAGGCTTTAGCTCATATCTTGTCAGTGTGTACTAGTTTGGCTTAGGCGGTTTCAGCTACTACGACCGTAGCTACTTAGGATCCAGACCCTCGCTGCTCGCACACCTGATCAGGTTGTACAGGGACTCCAGACACCGGGGGCACCTCCAGCCCAGAGGTTGCACCAGTCCAGGAGTTTGTAGTACCAATTATGCCAAATGATGAGCAGCGTCGACTTGAGAGGTTTGGTAGACTCCATCCTCCGACATTCAGCAGTGTAGAGGGAAAAGATGCCCAGGGTTTCTTGAATAAGTGCCAACGGATGCTTCGTACAGCAGGGATTCTTGAGACTAGTGGTGTGGCATTTACAACCTTTCAATTTTCTAGGGCTGCCTTCACTTGGTGGGAGGCGTATAAGAGGCGTAGTCCTGTTGGTGCAGCGCTCCTTACTTGGCAACAGTTCTCTGTTCTCTTTTTGGAGAAGTATGTGTCGCAGTCTCATATAGAGGAGTTGCGTAGGCAGTTTGAGTGGTTGCGATAGGGGGAGATAACTGTGTTACAGTATGAGTCAAGGTTTTCTTAGTTGGCTCATCATGCCATCTGGTTGGTTTCGACAGATCGAGAGAGGATCAGAAGATTTATTGATGGTCTTACTTATCAGCTCCGTATTCTTATGACCTGAGAGAGGTTATCTGGTGCTACGTTAGAGGACTTGGTTGATATCTCCTATGAGATTGAGTCGGTTCACCGACAGGAGCGAGAGGAGATGGAGGACAAGAGGCCTCGAGGATCGGGCAGTTACAATGGTACTCCTTCGAGGGGCCAGTTTCAGCATGGTAGAGGTCGTTCTACGATGACTCGACCCATTGCTCATGGTTTACCGCTTTGTTTCCCCCATTTTCTACTTCTTTATGCTTCATTATAAGATTCTTGTGTGAACGACTTTATTTGGATTGGTTTTAGAAGGAAATGAGACACCTAGTCTCTTTAAGGAAGGCTTATTTTGGAAAAGTCAACAGGATGTTGACTTATATGTTATAGGGCTCAGTTATGGATTCTAATGATTCGGTTAGCTTTGGGGGATTATTTGTGACTTAGGGGTGCGATCGGAAGTGATTTTAGAGTTCCGGTATAGATTTAGGCTTGAATTGGTGAAGCTAGTATTTTGGCGAATTCTGGTCGATAGGTAGGATTTTGATCCAAGGGTCGGAATGGAATTCTAAGAGTTGTTGTAGCTTCGATAAGTGATTTAGGATGTGTGTGCAAAGTTTCAGGTCATTCGGACGTCATTTGGTTAGGTTTTTGATCGAATACGTGTTTCGAGAGTTTTAGAAGAACTTAGGCTTGAATCCGATATAATTTGATGGTTTTGGTGTTGGTTGAGGTGTTTTGATGATTAGAGCAAGTTTGAATGATGTTTTAGGATGGGTTGGCACTTTTGGTTGAGGTTTCGGGGGCCTCGCGGTGATTTCGGATGGCTATCGGGATGAATTTTGGACTTGTATTATTCCTGAAGATTTGTTGTCGCTGGTATTTCCACACCTGCGGAAAAGGGACCACAAGTGTGGTCCCGCGGATGCGGGTAAGTTGTCGCAGGTGCGAGTTCTACTGGGAAGGTTGGTTTCCGCAGATGCGGACAAGGAGACGCATCTGCGGTGTTGCAGTTGCGGCATGGGCATCGTAGGTGCGGAATTTGGACATAATGGATTTTTTGCAGAAGCGGATATGGGTCTGCAGAAGCGGAAGCCGCATATGTGGATTTAGACTGCAGAAGCGGTAAACGGATCGCAGATGCAAAAAATGCCTGGCAGAAGGGTTTTAAAAGTTTCATTTTTGTTCCGCAAGCTAAGCTATTATTCCACCATTTTTTAACGTCATTGAAAGCTTTTGGACGGGAATTGAAGAGGGCTTCGACTGGGATTTATTGGAGGTAAGTCCTATGAGCTAAAAATGCGATTTTATTATGAATTGACCTTGAAATCCATGCAAACTTAGCAAAAAGGGGAAGAACTAGGTCTTGAGTTTTAATATTTCAAATTGGGATTTGAGGGGTCATTTAAACTCCGATTTTGGTGTTCTTTATATGTATAGACTCGTGGCGAGATAAGGAAACCATTGGTGTAAGAATTTCTAAGTTTTGAGAAGTGGGCCCGGGGCTCGAGTTTTGCTAATTTCAAGATTTTTTCTATTTTTCGATTATTTTCGATTGGGTATTGTTCCATCGGCATATTATGACGTATTCGGTGTGGTTTTGATCAGATTTGACGCACGAGGAGGTCAATTTGAGAGGCAAGGGCATAGCGAGCTAGGATTTTGGCTGGCTTGAGGTGAGTAATAGATGTAAATGATGTCCTGAGGGTTTGAAACCTCGTATTTGCACATCGTACTGCTATATTTAGGTGACTTACACGCCGGGTAGCGAGCGTGGGGTAGAGCAGCATTGGGGATTGTGACTTGGTCCATCCCGGTAGATGAATATATTGCGTAATTGATTGAAATCCACTTATTATCATTATAATTGAGTTGATTGCTATATTTGGGCTTTGTGCCAATTGATTAAATCCTTCAAGGATTGCTATTACTGGGTTTTTACAATTTTTCATATTGTTGAACTCAGTCCTAGTATTAAATACTGTTTTGCAAACTTAGCCACCTTTTCTCAAACTAGAAACTTAATTAATATTTTCAAATGAAGTTTGGGCTGAATATTTCTATATTATTGTGCCCGAGGGGCTTATGTGATTTTGGACTGAGTATGGGATCGGGCTGCGGCCCGCAGCAGTATGATGTTGATATTAATATGAGGCCGAGGGCCTAGTTGATACCACGAGATGGCTTATTATTGTGCTTGGGCCGTAAGGGGCCCTTCCCGGAGTCTGCACACCCCCAGTGAGTGCCGTCGACGATAAATAAACGGAGCAGGCTGCATGCCGCAGCGGGTACTGGAGAGTACCGGTCTATGTGTTGTATTGCATATTTGATTGTCATTTACTTATTTATCTGTTGTGGTATTTCCATAATTGTTTTCATTGATTTAATGATTTTATACTACTGGGTTCAAGTTGTTGTATTTATAGAATTACTTTGTGCCTGTTCATGATTTCTTATTCTCAGCCTTTATTTATGTTTATTACTCAGTAGTTCGGAGTACTCACATTACTCCCTGCACCTTATGTGCAGATCCAGGTACACCTGAGGCTGTGTAAGGATTTCTCTGCTTATCAGCTTATCCGGGAATATCAAGGTACTGCATTTGACGTCCGCAGTCCTGATATTCGTTCTATCTTATTGCTTTATTTCCGCATTTCTAGATAATGATATGTAGTAGGTTGACACTCATATATTAGAGGCTCAAACTTGTGACACCGGATTGGCTCGGGCTGTGTAATTGTTTTATTACTTGGGATTTCGCATGTTTTAAATTTATTTCAGATATTCAGTATTATGACTTAGTAATTCATCTATGTTAATTAATTCATGAACTGTATAAAAATGGTTAAGGTTATTGAATTGGTCGGGCTTGTCTGGCAGTGTGTTGGGCGCCATCACGACCGAGGTTGGGGTCATTACAAGTTGGTATGAGAGCCTAGGTTACTAGGTCTCACGAGTCATGAGCAGGTTTAGTAGAGTCTCACAGATCGGTACGGAGACGTCTGTATTTATCCTCGAGAGGCTGCAGAACCTTTAGGAAAACTTCACATTCTTGAATTCTTATCGTGCATCCTTGAAACAGCTTGAAAAGAAACTTTTGAAATTCCTTCCACATGTTTGCATGCGCGCATGAACGCCCAGTATCAGATGTGCCTTGATGGATCGTGATTTCCCGATCAAGGGACGAGATGTGATCTCTGTGGTTTTGATGTTGGGCCAGTTTGGAGGACTTGAGTCCTGATCTTCGCCTATGGCTTGAGCACCGAGGTGTTATGAGCAAGTATTTTGAACTTATACGTTCGGTATTGTCTTTATTAGTGGAAGTGACGGCTGGATAGCCACGTGATGAGTATGTTAGTACTGCGAGATGTATTTATGTGACTTGGAAGTGAAGAGGGAGGTCTGTTGGATGATAGATGAACTAATAAGTGCTTGATTTCCATTGTGGCTGGATGTGTAGCCTCGAGTTATGGGCGCGTGAAGAATCTTTTCATGTCTCCTAGTTAGGAGTGAAGTAAATTTCATGCTGCGGTATAAGTTCAGACTCAAGAAGACTGAGTAACTGTGTAATGTGTATAACGGTGGAAGGTATGCAGAAATGTTATATTGCGGCGAAACAAGTGGGTTTATCTCCTGCAAAGTGTTCTAAAGTGGTGTGATCATTATCTGTATGTTAGGATATCTCATTTACAAGTGAAGAAAATGTGTTGAAATTTAAATTGGTCGATTAGAGAGGGTGTATCTGTTACGAAGTTGAAGGTGAGAATTGCAGAAGAGTTAAATTCTAACTGATCTATGTTCTCACAAGCTTATAAGGATTTGAGTTAATCTCACTATGATATTATGACAACAATAGAGTACATGCATATGATTTATTGAGTGCGTTTTGATCTATGGCTTCGAGCCAAGTTGGGGAGTTTGCTATTGATTAAGTTTATTGCACGACTAAGTGTTATATTGGTTCCAGTTTGAGGCGCGTTGGTGAGTCAGTTATGGCTTACGGAGATTGGGGTTGAGGATTGCTGTGAAGGAATTTATTTTTATTTTCAAAGGTCATACGGTGCCTCGTATGTGTGTGAGAATCATAGGATGTCTTAAGTTAATATTAGTAAAGAGTGCTTAGTGCATAGAGTAGGAAGATGCTTGCTTGTATTGTGACGAGGTCATATCTTGCTGTGTTAGAGTGCTAACGAGGCACGGGTGGTTCTGTTAATCAGATCAGGCTAAATACAGTTAAATAGAGTAAATAACTCTCGAGAATGGTACTAATGTGTTCGAGATTCTACATGTGACAATTGGGTATCTTGAATTTGTATATGTAATTAGAAACTGAGTCTCCATTGGGAGAGGTCAAGATGTGAAATTTTTTTCTATATCAATTATGGGCTTCTATGTAGCACTATCAGGAAGGTGCATGTAATGGTTCGGAATTCCTAGAATGTTCTATGATGTTTTGACTTGAGATGTAGCAGTCGGAAGGTACGAAATGGTTCGTGGGATGTGAGACAGCATGGTCTCGTGATTCAAAGCCACTCGGGATGAGTGCGGATGGATGGTGTTACATGTTGAATGCAGTTACTATTATTCCTAGGGCAATCAGGGTAAGTCGAAAGAAGATGGATTGGTTAGCCATATATCTGTTGGCATATTGGTGGTAGAGATCAAATCCTTCAGCATGATCAAGTTACGCGTGTGATTTGTGGCGGTACAGCTGATGCCTGTCATCCGTCATAATTGATATTATTTAAGAGTATTCCATTGTTATGGGCCTATTACGTGTAGGTGGATCCCGAAAGGGTCATGGTGGGTTGGACCAATACTTAGATATTTGCATATTCTACAGTTAGGAGAATTCACTTGCGTGTTGCTATGGTTCTCCTGAAGTGAGTTAAGTGGAATGATGAAGTGTTAATCTAATAATGGTTCCGAAGCTGTGATGAGGAGCGTGTTCTATCGTATGTTGGCATGTTGGGTGCAATGAGTGGTATGGAATTTGAAGTGAAGATAGAGATAACAACTCAGAATGGACAAGGATGTCACAAGCTCGGATGAGCAGGGAAGAAGTCTCAACATTTAAGGTAAATCAGTATTGTCTTCAGCGTCGCATGAGAACGGTGTTTTGTGAAAAGGCTTTGCACCCTGGTTAATGATTCTTGATCGCTTTTTAGCATTAGTGCGGTCGGTGGTTTAGAGGTACGACCCAGTTATTTGTAATGGTAGGTTGTGGGAGGGTGTCTCACAAGAAGATTGTGTAAGTATGGCAGTTAGTCACTTGATTGATTGAAGACTTGAACCAAGTATGAAGGTTGTGATAATATCATTGAATTGAGAAAATATGCCCGGAGAGCACTCAGTCTATTAAGTTGTGGACTACGGATGATTTCTCCGACTATGATGGATGTTCTTATGTGTTACGAGCGGAAGATGAGTTGTTAGGGACCTTTGAAAGGTAATTAACCTAGTTCAGTGCGATCAGAATCGGATTGAGGTCGGTGGATGGATTCAAATGTGAATATGGGCTCTATGTCAGGCCAAACTGGTTCATTTCATTGATGCGTTCCTTATGGAGGAGGATTCAAGGTGTTATTTCATTGTCAGATATTTTATGCAGTGATACACTACACCGTGTGAGTTGTGAGACGGTCTGAGAAAATGCTTATCTGTTGAGAATTCGCGTAGAAATGATGTTTATGAGCAAAATGTCTCTCAAGATTCAGATTATATATCGCACCTCAATTGAGCTTGAGTTTGGTAGCTTATAGCGCTATATGTCCCCTCAGGGACGGTATTATGCACTTAGCGTGCTTGTGACCGAAATTCGGTATTTTATATTAATGAGCAATTTAGCTCGATGTACACCTCTTTAGGTGAGTGTTATGTGTGAATCGGGTGGCACGCCGCCATGAGTGTGTTATTTAGATCAGATTGCGCGCTGCAACAATGTGATATTGAGCATAGTTTTCTATATGCTATTTTTGTATGCCTTGCTTCCTATTTTTCTAAGGAGAGCACGTATTAGTGCGTAAGTTAGGCAGTTCCTTCCAGAGTTTGTCTTCCTTTTTTTTGTACCGCGTTTTAATCGGTAGCCTATCGGCACTTTGTGGCATCATATGAGACTTTTGATTATGTACGGGGTGGCCTATTGCCTAAGCGGTATGTACTGGATGAGGTCACACATTGGGGTGAAGTTATGCGGATGTATGATATTACGAGTTAGATTCATGTGTTCTGTCTCTATGATTGGAGGCGGGTTCTCTGTCTTGTGTTGTGGTGGTACTGGAGAGCTTGAAGTACAGCTCTTTCATTTGAGTCATTTTTACGAATTGAGTATGTTCGGACTGTTGCTTATTAGTGTGCGAGTTATAGCTTAGTCCTGTATTAATGTGTAATGTCACCAGAGTAGTGTGTTGATTAGATGAGATCGCTGGGATCTTTAATGATTACGAGCAAATTCGATTTCAGTATGTTGAAAGGATAATATCGAGCTTCGACTCAGAAATTTGATGTAGTATTTGCCAAAAGAGAAGTGGTTTTATGAATGGTTGATCTGAGAAATGGTTATGGTTTATTGCATGTTTCATTTTTGAACTTAAAACTCGATTCTATTGTGAAATCTACCTAGAAAAATCATAGAACTTAAGCTAAAAATGGAAGAACTAGGGCTTGGAATCTTGGGATTTTGGTTTTAGGGATTTAGAGAACCATTGTGGTCGGATTTGAGAACTTTTGGTATGTATGAACTCCTGGGGATTTAAGGAACCCTTTAATGTAAAAAAATTTGAGTTTCGATAAGTTGGCCCGGGGCTCGGGTTTTGCTAATTTTAGAATCTTTGGTATTTTTCGATTATTTTCGCTTGGGCTTTGTTCCCTTAGCATATTGTGACATATTCGTTCTGATTTTGGATAGATTCGACGCGCGTGGAGGCCGATTCGAGGGGCAAAGGCATCATGAGCTAGAGATTTAGCCGATTAGAGGTGAGTAATGATTGTAAATGATACCCTGAGGGTTTGAAATTCCGGATTGCACATCGTAGTGCTATATTGAGGTGAGACACATGCTGGATGACGGGAGTGGGGTCATGCACTATTGGGGATTGTGACTTGGTCCATCCCGGTTGATAATTTTACCGTGTATTTGACTGAAACGTATTTGCTATCATCATGATTTGGGTTGATTGTCATATTTGGGCTTCATGCCAACTATTTGAGCCCTTCGGGAATTTTATATTACTATTTCCTAACTGTTTTGACTTATTACTTGAACTCAATCATGTTATTTTCCACTGTTTTACTACTCAGCCATTTTTACTCAATTTTGAGACTTAAATGATATTTCAAATAATATTTTGGGCTGAGCATCACGTTTTATTGTTGCCCCTGTGACTTATGTGATTTTTGACTGAGTAAGGCCAGGGGCTTGTGTTGTGAGGATACTTTTGGATCGGGTTGCACGCGCGCAGCAATGAGATACTAATTTGATTATGAGGCCGGGGGCCTAAAATATGTACGCCACAAGGTGGCTTGTTGATTGATATGAGGTCGAGGGCCTAGATTTGATGCCACGAGGTAGCTTGTGGTTGCGCTTGGGCCGTGAGGGGCTCCTCCTGGAGTCTGTACACCCCCAGTGAGCGCGGGTACCCATTATGATGTGAGATTGAGCCCGAGGGGGTGGCATTGTTATGAGATTGGGCCCGAGGGGCTGGTATTGTTCTGAGATGTTGCCCGAGGGGTGGATTTATTGATACTGTGCCCGAGGGGCAAACTTCTATCTGTTTATTTCACATTGTTTACCGGTCAATTACCTGTTTTAACTGTTGAAAGGAGATTTTACTTGATTTTTCACTGATTACTGTTTTCAAATGGCGTTTTATTGTTTCATTATAGAATACCTTATGCTTTATGTGATTTCTTAGCTTCAGTCTTTATTTATATTTGTTACTCACTGGGTCGGAGTACTCAAATTACTCCCTGCACCGTGGGTGCAGATTCAGGCGTTGTTGGTCCCGCTCCGGAGTGCTATTCCTCCAGTCCAGGCGGTGTTTCGGAGACTACGAGGTAGCGGTTGGCGTCCGCAGCCCTCGTGTCTCCCTTATCTTATTGTTCTATGTTTTTCAAACCAGATATTTCATTCAGTAGACTCGTATCAGGATTCGTAGTTGCTCATGACTTGTGACAGCCCGATTAGGGCTGTGTCTGGCAAGTTTTTTACATTTGTTATCCGTATTTCCGCTATTTCGTATTATTAAACCATGTGTAGACTATTATTATGCTATTTAATTGTTTAAAGCTGAGAATTTATTTAATTGGCTGGCCTTGTCTTCACCAGAGGCACCATCACGACTGTGTTCGGGGTTAGGGTCGTGATATGTTTCCTACCTCTATTATTATTATTATTATTATTATTATTATTATTATTATTATTATTATTACATTGTTTTCACCTATCGAAGGATATGTCACATCTAGCTACCCAACTACCAATGACATTGGACCCATCTAGTGGTGCAATGCAGCTAGGAGATCACGCCAGGCATCTCGTCGAGACACAAATTTTGCTTTGATTAATATATTATAAACATTTTGTTATAAATATATTATATTATGGATGTTCATTTAGTACTCCGTTGTAAATAAGCTTCCTGAAGAAGCTTA
>MU727378.1:13792-40188 GCA_026770625.1 Nicotiana glauca
TTTATCTCTCTCTCTCTCTATATATATATATATATATATATATATATATATATATATATATATATATATACATTCAAAATAGAATATATGCATACATAAACATGCCCAAGTGTTTTATTATTATTTTCGTTATTTTTAAAGGTTTAAATTGACTTATTTTCCCCTTTTTATCCATTAAATCCCTAATAATTATTTCCAAGACGATTATCTTGAGAATTCTTCTATTGGATTTTTATATTTATACCAAAATATGGCTAAAGTAATTTTTACATATTTTTACAATTATATTTAGTATTTTTTAAAGCTAAATTGCACATAATTGCAATATTAGCCATTTAAGGTATAATTATGTTTTATACACATAAAATTGGATCCTATAATTTTAAATTGTTAATTATATATTATACATCACTTTATTACTATAAATTTATTTTCAAAAACTATTTTCTATTTTTTATAAATTAAAAAGGAAAAACTGGCTATTTAAATAACATCCCCTTTTGTATTTCAATTATAACCTAAATAAAACCCTAATTCCCAACCCAATTATACCCACCAGACCAAGCCCAAACCCAATTTTATAACCTGACTACCTACCCACTCTAATCTCGACCGTTGATCTTCCAAATCAACGGTCCCCATTACCCTTACCATTTTTAAACCCAAACGACCCCCTAACCTAAATCATTTTTCACTAGTCCTCCGCCATTGAATCCCCTATCCTCTCCAATTATGTCTAAAACCTAAAGCTAACCCTAGCTGCCTCCACCCCAATCCCCTTCAATCCCCACCCAATCCATGGTCTCCCATGGTTGTTTGAGACGTATACCGTTCTCTTATGTCTCCTGGTAGCCCGCTTTTGTGATTTCATGGACAGATCTCGAAGAGATATGGTCCTGTCCTTGCTCAACTTCTATCCATGGTCTTTTTTCGGCCATCCATGGTTGTTCGAGTCAGATCCTTGACTTTTCTGGCCAGATTAGTAACTTTTCGAAGTTTTCTTACTTTTTCTGGGTTGTCAAAAACCCTAGCCTTAAAGACCTTATATTTTATTGCAGATCTTTCTTAGATCTGTGTATTTCATGAATCTTCTAGTTTTTTCTCAAAGGTTTTTCCGATTTTTCAAAGTGACTCTTGGCCTTCAAAGATTAGGGCTTTCTTAACCTCTTTTAAAAGACTTCTCTTCTAATTTTCAGTATTGTCTTATGATTTTACTGTGTTTAAACGGTTCGCTTATTTTTTTCTTCTACCTGGTTCATCGTGTTGAAAACACTATTTTGGTTCTATCCGGGGTTCTGAAACTATCTTTGTTTACTTGTTTATATGCCTGTTTTGATTGGGTTCTTTATGGTTAGATCCTTTTCCTCTTTTTGCCTTGAATGATTCTGAGTTCTTACCACTTTTTAACTCGACTTTGTTAAAACTCTAATTTCCTAAAATTTTCCTCACTTGTTACTGTGAGTTAAAATACTTTCTTTACTTGTTTCTATGTGTTTGTTTACTCTCCTTTACCTGTTGCTATGTGTTAGCCTTGACTACATGACTTTGCTGAGTACCATGCATCGAGTAGTCCCTAGCCTACTCATGTCACTTCTGTATGTTTATGTTCATCTAGTATTCGCCTGTTTGTCAATATGCTTAACCCTGCATATCTGATATGACTGTTAATTATTTTCTATTTATATGCTTAATTGCAGAATCATGAGTCTTTCTTGATTGATCTTGACTTCCTCAAGTCACGACTGATTGCAAATATTTTCTTGTAAAACCCCGCTTTCACTCGTTTTGTTTAAATTGATTGATTCCCTTTCATTGCTGTGATGTTTTACCCCTGCTGAATCCTTTCCCAAAATTAGGTATATTGTGTACTTAGACTCAATTATATACTCTATATTCTTAGTATTCCCTATACGGTCAGAAATCAATCTTTCTCAAATTGATTTTCTTTCCTTAATTACTTCTGTTAGTACCCATTAAGCAGTAATTTCGTGATTAAAGGGAAGTACTTGTATAAATTAATTCTGATTGTGATTATTTCCATATCTGTGTTAAACTTTTACTTGTTACCTTATTTTTCTACTCGTTTCTAAAACTATAAATACCCCACCCTCTCTTCTTTAAACAGACGAACAACTGAGTTCAAAATACACACTTACACATTCTAATTCTCTTTCTTTCTCTACTACTTGTGTTACTGCTTTGTCTGGCCGGCTGAAAGCCAAGGCTAGACTGTGGAATGCTGATTTCTTTACTTTTTCTTTTCCTGCACTTTGCTTCTTCAACTGGTATGTCCCTAGTTTAAATTCTGAAACTCAAACCTATGTGTTCCCTTGTTGTGAATCACTGTTTCTTTCTCCAATGACTTAATGACTCATGTTGTTGCACTTTTGTTTACTGCTTTACTCATCATGCTTAAAATTCTTTTGGTCAAATGTAATTAGTATGTTTTCTTGTTTCCATTTATGTCCTTCAACCAGCATGTCTCCTAATGCACTTGATTCATGACTAATTATGTGTTTTAATTTGGATCCTTTGTGTCCCCTGCCCCTACATCCCAATTTGAAACTCTTGAAACTGTAGTTCTATTTGAACTTGTTCTCTGTGTGTGTTGTTGTTGCTCCTATGCCCTTTCCCTTTCAAAATATTGTTTTCACTAAGCAATACTTCTGCTGTTTTTACAAACTTATTTCAAACATGTTGCTTTCAAGATTGTTTTCCAACTCTACTCCTTTGAGTCTATGTGAACCACTTTTAGTATACTATTAGGTTATTAGCTTCTACCCACCCTTTTGTGTGAGCCTTGCTTTGGGACCCTTCAGCTCCATCTGAACTTGGACACATGAAAGTTGGCCTTTCCACACTACACTTACTCTGTCTTGGCCTCGAAATCTGGGTGTGAGCACTGTCGGGGATCCCTTGACATCCTTAGGGAACTCTGACACACCTAGATATGAGGGAAATCTGGAATAACATTAGCATTTGAGGTGGTTTATTACGTAACTGACATAGGAAGTCAAAATAAGGCTTCCTATAGTTGTAACGTCTTATTTTTCAATTCTGTTTATGTAATTCAATCACAAGGTATGTAATAATTTATAAACAAGTATTGCGATGGCTAGTGAAAAGGGATGGGGAAATATGCATGCTATAGTTGTTAAAGAGTAGAAAATATATTATTAGGTTTATATTCCAAAATTGCAGAATAGAAACCATGCTTAGGGTTCATGCATGCATTAGAAATTATGCTCTTAGGAACTTTGTTCTTGCCTCATCACTTCATTCATTAGTCCATGCTTTATGTCTATCACTTAGAAATCTTTCTCCTAGGACAATAACAACACTGGTATAAAAGGTTGTTATTTCAAAAATCCTGTAACTCTTATGTACATTTAGAAATCATGCCTTAGGGATTCTGTTTTTCCACAATCCTGCAATTTGCATATTAGATACCATGTTCTAGGATCCTGTTTGCATTTTTCTTAAAAATGCCTAGTTAATTATTAACTCATGAAATGGTAGTAAAGTAATAATTTTCACACTGTGATATTTTCTAACAATCTCTAAAACTAGAACAATATGCTCTTAGGGTAAAATAATTCCCAATTGTCTCAACAGTTCTGAATTACTGCTGCATATTGCTTTTGCACCTAGGAAAGCCTTAGGTAATACCCTTAATAAAACTAGAAATGCCTTTGTTTAGTTATCAACTGTTAAAATCAGTAAGCAAACCTGCTTCAGACTTCTTTTTTGAGTCATGTGATAAATCTGGTTCTGATGCTATCACTCAAACACCCTGCTTTAGGATTTTAAATTCTGACCTTAATTATGTATAAGTCATGATGTCTATATGCATTATCTAGGGAGGTATATCTGAACCTTCCATTCGTTTTCTATGTTTTCCCCCTTTAAAGTAGTCCCACCTATTTTGTATATCACCTTAGTATTTTACCTTTAAACCTGAGGGTCTGCCTAGAACCTCCTTCTTGTAGGATAGGAGTCCTAACCTCCGGGACTAATAGGAAGGGATGGGTAACAGCCTGCAATAAGAATCGAGGCCAACCCTTGCTTTAATTACCTTCACAGGTGGGAAAGGATAGATATGGATATGATGACCGGTGCGCTAATGCCGCGCATAGCCCCTTTCTAATGAGTGATTACCGGGTATTGTACTGATGTGATCCATATTACAAACAAACCTAGGACCCCTCTACATTCATAAGAATGCTTAGATTATAACTGTTTTCAAAATCTTGCTTTTATTAATCGCTTTTCAAACGCTTGTGTATTACTACCTAAATCCCCTGCTATGTGAATCCTTACTTATCTACTTGCTAACTGCACAAATTGACAAAAATTATCTGGCCGGAAACCACACTAGTGGATCCTGAGGGGTGCCTAACACCTTCCCTTTAGGATACTTTCAAGCCCTTACCCTATCTTTTGTTATCAAATGTAATTGCAGATGAACAACGCGCCTTTAAAATTGTGAGGTAGCGACTCTTCAAAAATACAATATCCGATTCCCATAAGGAATTGAGTCATTACACCTCCATGAATGTCGAAACCCGGATTCCTCTCAGCTGAGGGAAAAAAGGGGGTGCGAGAGCATGGCGACTCTGCTGGGGATTTTTTTTTAGGCTTTTACCATTTCAGATTGTTCTTGTGAATTTGTACCCTCCCTTTATGTTCAATTAATTGTTTAATTTCTTTAATAATTTAATTTCCTCTTCAAAAGAAAAACTGACATATCTTTTTTGTTTCCTTCCTTTATTGCTGCTTTAAATTATAGAATTTGTTGTATTTATTGCTTTCTTAACGTGAAAATATATGTCAACATGCTTTTTAATTGTTGCATAATCATTCTTAACATCATACTCCACTCATGCCAAACAAATACTATAGCATCATTTAATGAGCGGTTGTGCTCATCCTATATCATTACCCCCTAAATTGAGAAAGGCATATTTGCGGTAAAACTAGTCAACTAGCGGTGCAGTCGATAGTCCCATGCCTTCCCCTTTGAGTTATCCACTCAAGGGTACCAGTCTAAAACCCATAGAAACCTTACTCTATTAAAATGTTCATGCATCATGGTCAAACCTAGCTGGGTCAGTTATGTTATCCACATAATGATCCTTTAAGATAACCTTATCCAAAGTCCACTGGGTTTTCCTATTAAAATGTGCATGCATCTGGGGAAGGTCCATCTGGGACCAAGTAGATAGGAGTTTATTTTTCGCTTTATAAATGTAATAAGGCCAATGGCCGTTAATGACTATTATTTCTTTTTTATTTAGTGTCAATTTGGTATTCATTTTATTTTTATCAATAAAATAAGGCATTTAGCATTCTAAGTTCTCCAAATCAATCTGCCGCTAGGTCTACCTCGGGCACAATGAGACTCCTAATTAGGACACAATTTACATTGCTGCGCTATATGTTTAAATATTGCAATACTTTTTATGATCCTCACTGACTTGGTTACCTTTTGTTTTTGTTTTTTTTATTATTCCCTCCCCAAAGTATAGTTCATGCACTTTGGCATCGTCATCTTATTCCACGAGATCCTAGGGCCCACCCACTCCTCCTCTTAGTCCTGTTAAAAGCAAGAACAAAGGCATGATGGAAGATTTGAATAACATCAGGAAGGATAACCCAACTGAATGGGTTGAGGCCACTGATGGCCATGTTATTCGAGTCCCTAACAAGAATGTGTCACAACATGAGCAAAAGTTGTTAAAATTTTAGGAAGAGCTCGAACAGGTTCGGAATCTTGCAAGCCTGTCATTTTCCTTCAACACCGCATATGTCAACTTCCCTAACACTCAGAGCCCTACACCTCCTCAAAACATCTAAAAAAAACAGAAACATCCCGCTCCTCACTATCCCGCTGCTCCACCAATGAACCGGTGCAACACCTGGCATATTCCAAACAACCCTTCACTACTTATCGCAGAACCTCAAAACTCTGCAAACGACCATTTCCACGCCAATACACCAGGTCACCATAGCACCTCTATCTACGTGGAGACCATGTCACACTCCACCCAACCCATATCAAGCACACCTGAGTCTGATGAAAAGGATTTGCTGATCAGGAACCTGGCTGAGGAGCTTACGAAATTGACTAGCCCGATTTAGGTTGTCGAGGGAAGTAAAGGAATTGAAAGGCTGAACAATGAGGATCTTTATATACAACCCGATGTCAAACTGTCCGAGGGGTAAAAACCTCCTAAGTTTGAAATATTTGATGGTACGAGTGATCCAAGGGTCCATATGAGGATATACTGCGACAAGTTGGTTGGAGTAGGGAAAGACGAGAGAATCCGCATGAAGCTGTTTATGAGAAGTTTGGAAGGAGATGCATTATCTTGGTGCTTCAGCCAAGATCCCAAGAACGGGTGAAGCTGAGTAGGCATGGCATCTGACTTTAGGGACAAATTCAGGTTTAATATAGAGAATGCACCAGACGTGTTCTATATACCAAATTTGAATAAGAAGCCCACAAAGACGTTTCGCGAGTATGCTACTTGCTGGAGGTCCGAAGCTGCTAAGTTCAGACCTGCCATATAAGAAGAACAAATGAACAAGTTTTTTGTCAGGGCTCAAGACACACAGTACTATGAACGGTTGATGATGATTAAGAACAACAAGTTCTCCGACATTATCAAATTGGGTGAAAGAATTGAAGAAAGTATCAAAAGTTGTATGGTTACAAACTTTGAGGCCTTGCAAGCTACAAATAAGGCCTTACTGTCCGGTGGTGTGTCCAAGAAGAGGGATGTAGGGGCTGTGATGGATGCACAAAGGGCCAAGTCTCCCCTCAAATACCAAACTTACCCAACACCTCCGCTCATATATCAACCAACTCCAAATTACCAAGCCCCCTTACCCTTGTACCAAGATCTTCCACCAACTTTTCAGTCATCTCCACCTCCTACATATCAACCTGCTTTACCCAGATACTCCCACCCTACTCATGTCTACCAAACCTATAATGCTCAACCATCCCATTATCAATAACCTCTTGCATGTCAAAACTTCCCTAGACCTCGACCAAATTTTTATCGCATGCCTCCTAAACAGTATACGGCCATTGTCGAACCCATTGATTAGCTGTATGAGAGACTCAAAGCTGCTGGTTATGTCACCACTATCCCGGCTGCAACCCCTAAGAATCCTTCTCAGTGGGTTAACCAAAACAAATCCTATGCATACCACTCCGAGATAAAAAGGCACATCATCGATAAATGCCGTTAATTGAAAGACAAGATACAGTCTTTGATTGATAACAAGATCATTATGGCAAAAGAACTGGCTCCAAATGCGTGCAACAATCCTCTGCCAGACCATAAGGGTGGAGGTATCCACATGATTGAAGTAGAAGATGACTAGGATTCCGAGGGATCAATCGGGTTGATCACAGAAGGTGATGTCCAAAAGAAACCAACAATTACTCTAAATCCAATCATAGTCCAGATTCAACCGTCTAGGGAGGCTGAGGTGAATTTTTCTATACCACTTGAGTTTGAAGAAACATCATCCGCTACGACATCAACACCAATTGATGTTGAATTCGCGTCTTCGGCGAATACACCCGTACCGATTGAGGTTACAATCTTGCAACACAAGACACATGTTTCGTTCAGAGTGAGGTTGGCCATGCCAATCTAAATGGAGATGTCAACCACGCCGTCATTCTATACAAATGTTGAACCCTGGGACTATACAGTAGAGGCAAGAAGAAAAGTCAAGGTCAGGATTGAAGAAACTATCGCTGCACAGTGTATGACAAGAACTGGTAGGGTCTATACCCCTAAACACCTAGCTGAGTCAAGAAAGCAGGCCTCCAATCGGTCGCCCCTCATTGAGACAGGTCCGAATGACCTTTGGACGAAGATAGAGGCCAAGGAATACTCGATCATCGACCAGTTAAGCAAGACACCAGCACAAATATCCATTGTCTCTTTACTGCAGAATTCGAAGGCACACAAGAATGCTCTATTAATGGTGTTAAGTGAAGCATACGTACCAAGTAACATCACTAGCAGGGAAATGGCTAATATGTTAGGGAAAGTTATGAAAAGCTACAAGATCACCTTTCAAGAGGACGAGCTGCCACCAGAAGGGCTGGGGAACAAAAAGGCACTGCACATCACCGTGCAATGCGAAGATTATTTTATCACTAGAATCTTGATCGATGGAGGTTCCAGTTTTAACATCTGTCCACTGGTAACACTCAAGAAGTTGGGTAAGGGGATGCACAATATAAAAGATGGAGAAATCAATGTGAAAGCCTTTGATGGTTCTCAGAGGTCCACCATTGGGGAGATTATTCTATGCTTACAGATGGGACCAACCTGGTTTGATATCGACTTCCAGGTAATAGATGTACCGGCATCTTCCAACTTGTTTCTAGGACGGCCATGAATTCATGCTGCTGGGCTCGTAGCATCAATGCTGCATCAGAAAATAAAGTTTGAATGGAAACACCAGGAAGTGATCAATCACGGCGATGGTAGCAACCCTATATACAGTCACCAGACCATTCCGGCAATCGGGGGAAGAAGCTGGGTTGAGAAACTTACCACCACATCGAGCGGGTCAATGTTGTCAACAAAGACAAATAGTGGGATAAAAAAATCAAGAGTATACTAGATTGTAGTGGGTACGAACAAGGAAAAGGGCTCAGCAAGAATCTCCAAAGAATCTCTAAGCCCATAAAACTTTAGAAACATGGCACTATCTTCGGTTTGGGATATGATTACACCAGGGAAGAATTCAACAACTGGTCTCAACCATGGCGCGGTACTTACTATCTACTAGAGCAACCAATACCACATCTAGAGTAGACTTTCCAACAGGCTAATGTTATTTATGGGTCAGATGAAGAAGAAGTGCTTGCAGCGATGAAGAACTTATTCTTAGAAGACGGTGATATGGACTGTTTTGTCATTCTCGAGGAGGAAGGGGAGGGAGGCCCTTCCATACAGGCTGTGAGCATAAGGGCATATCTCAAGAATTGGACCATCAGAACAACCAAAGCCCGACGAACCTCGTGTTATCAAGGCTAAAACAAGCATCATTCATTGTTTTTATTTACCAAATGATTTTTCTTTTTGAATTTTCAATTCCTCCAACAAGATTGTCGATGTTCAAAATAATTATGCAATTTATCAAAAGAATGTTTGATTTTTCTTATGATTTAATATTCATTGCTATCTCTTCTTACTTTAACAATACATCATTACTATTACCTATCTTTATGAACCAATGACCGTGACATGCAATGAGACAACGTAAAAATGGATATTGATTCAGAAGAATATGAGATACCAGAGGAAATTATCAGAGAAGTTGAGAATTTTGAGAACAAGCCTACATCCAACCTGGACGGGACCGAAGTTGTCAACTTGGGAGATGCATAAAACATCAAGAAACATGAATCAACATTCACCTATCGCCGTCAAAAAAGGAAGAGTATACAGAGTTTCTGGAAGAATATGAGGACATATTCGCCTGGTCCGATGATGATATGACTGGTCTGAGTACGTCTATTGAGGCTCACAAACTGCCAACCGATCCTATGTGTCCTCCGGTAAAGCAAAAGCTCATAAAGTTCAAGTCTGATATGAGTTTTAAAATCAAGGAAGAAGTCAACAAGCAGATCAAAGTTAAGGTTCTCAGGGTTGTGGAATACCCGACATGGTTAGCCAACATTGTGCCAATGCCGAAGAAGGATGAGAAGGTCAAAATCTGTGTCAACTAGCGGGATCTCAATCAGGACAGTCTGGAAGATGACTTTCCTTTGCCAACATACACATCCTGATCGATAATTGCGCCAAGCATGAGTTACAATCATTCGTCGATTGCTTTGATAGTTATCATCAGATCTAGATGGATGAGGAAGATGCTGAAAAAATAGCTTTCATTAGGCCGTGGGGAGTGTACTGTTACAAGATGATGCCGTTCGGCCTGAAGAATGCGGGACCACCTACTTGAGGGCCATGACTACCATTTTCTATGACATAATACAAGGATATAGAGGTGTATATGGATGATGTTATTATCAATTCCAAGAAGGCCACTGACCTCATGGAAGATTTGAGGAAGTTCTTCAATAGTTTGCGGAGGTACAACCTGAAACTAAACCCCACAAAGTGTGCATTTGGGGTTCCTATTAGAAAATTGATTGGGTTTATTGTAAGCCGTCGAGGAATAGAACTGGATCCATCAAAAGTCAAATCCATTCAAGAACTACCACGACCAAAGAACAAGAAGGACGTGATGAGTTTTTTGGGAAGACTTAACTACATCAACTGATTCATAGCACAGTCTACAGTTATTTGTGAGCCATTCTTTAAGATGTTGAAGAAGGATGCCGGAACAAAATGTTGATGACTGCCAAAAGGACTACGATAGAATCAATGAATACCTATCAACACCACCAGTCTTAGTCCCGCCTGAGCCAGGTAGACCCTTACTACTCTACCTTGCAGTATTAGCCGGAGCCTTCGATTGCGTTCTGGGGCACCATGATGAAACATGGAGGAAGGAACAAGCCATTTATTATCTCAGTAAGAAGTTTACCCCGTACGAGGCCTGGTATTCTCTATTGGAATGCACCTATTGTGCTTTGACTTGGGTAGCTCAGAAGGTGAGACATTACTTCTGTGCCTATGCTATATATCTCATATCAAGAATGGATCCCTTGAAATGCATCTTTCATAAGCCCATGCCCAATGGCAAGCTAGCCAAGTGGCAAATCCTGTTGAGTGAGTTTGACACTATTTACGTAACTCAAAAAGTAGTTAAGGGACAGGAACTGGCAGACCACCTTGCTAAAAACCCCGTGAATGGATTATACGAACCTTTGAAAATGTATTTTCCTAATGAATAGGTATCATTCATAGGAGAAGACATTGCAGAATCCTATGACGGTTGGAGAATGTTCTTCGATGGAGCTGCAAACTTCAAAGGAGTTTGCATAGGAGTAGTCCTAGTATCAGAAATCGATCAAGATTATCTAGTATCTGCCAAAGTCGGGTTTCCGTGTACTAACAATATGGCTGTGTATGAAGCCTGCATCTTAGGGCTCAAGATGGCCATTGACATGAACGTGTAATAGTTGTTAGTGACTGGAGATTCAGATTTGCTTATATACCAGGTACGAGGAGAATGGGCAACCAATAATACCAAGATACTCTCGTATCTGGATCATCTACAAGAATTGAGAAAGAGGTTCACGAAGAAGGAATTCCAGCATGTTCCCAGAGTCTAGAATGAGTTTGTCGATGCATTGACCACCCTATCATCTATGATACAACATTCAAAAGAGAATTTCATTGACCCGATTGCAGTAAGAATCTATGATCTGCTAGCTTACTGTGCCCATGCTGAAGAGGAAGCAAACGGAAAGCCTTGGTTTCATGATATCCAGGAATATTTGGCAAACAAAGAGTAACTGGAGCTTGCTAATCCTATTCAGAAATGCATACTTCGAATATTGTCCAACAACTTCTATCATAGTGTGGGAATCCTGTATAAGAGTACTCCTGACTTGGGACTATTAATATGTGTTGACGAAAAGGAAGCATCCAAGCTGCTAGAGGAAATTCATGCTGGGACTTGCGGTCCACATTTGAAAAATTTTATCTTAGCAAAGAAGATACTCTAGGCTGGCTACTTCTGGATGACTATGGAGACAGACTGCATCCAGTATATTTGAAAATGCTACTGTTCTTAGATACATACATATATTATAAAAGTACCCCCGAACGAGCTCAATCCAACAAGCTCACCATGGCCATTTGCCGCCTGGGGAATGGACGTTATTGGACCAATCAAGCCTGCCGCTTCCAACGGACACATGTTTATCCTGGCAGCCATAGACCATTTCACCAAATGGGTCAAAGCAGCATCTCACAAAGTGATAGCTAAGAAAGTCGTTGTAGACTTTGTCCATGACCGCATTATTTGTGGATTTGTGATTCCAGAGTCAATCATTACTGATAACGGCTCCAACCTCAACACCGACTTGATGAAATCTATGTGTGAAACTTCAAAGATCAGACACAAGAATTCCACAGCCTATAGGCCTCAAATGAATGGAACTGTAGAAGACGCCAACAAGAATATCAAGAAGATATTTAGGAAAATGATAGAAAATCATAAGGAGTGGAACGAGAAGTTATCATTTGCTCTATTGGGATATCGCATAACAGTCCACACATCAACCTGGACAACCCCTTATATGCTTATTTACGGAACAGCGGTTGTCATTCCCGCTGAGGTAGAAATTCCTTCCCTACGGATCATACATGAAGTTAAGCTCGATGATGCAGAATAGGAGAAAAGTCTTTATGAGCAACTAGCTCTAATAAACGGAAAGATAATAAATGTAGCTTTCCATGGCCAACTCTATCAAAAAGGAATGTCTAGAGCCTTCAACAAAAAAGTCAAGCCAAGACAGTTCACAGCGGGGCAGTTGGTGTTAAAGAAAATATTTCGCATCAGGATGAAGCCAAAGGGAAAATCTCTCGCAACTGGCAAGTCCCATACATGGTTCATAGGGTTCTGACAGGAGGAGCCCTCATACTTGCAAAAATGGATAGAAAAGTCTGGCCAAAGCCGATTAATTCAGATGCTGTCAAATGTTACATTGTGTAATCTTTATGCTTTCCTCATATGATGTAAATTGAACTACGCCTGAACTGATTCACGTTTAAGCGGGTATACATAAGCATCCCTATGGGTTCAGTCCTAATTTAATAAAATTTTCATTTCCACCCGATTTTGGAAACAGGGGCAGAATTTTGAAGAGGACCCTCAAAATTCCGAAGTCATTTCAGCCGTTCGGCGCATGAGCAGCAGTCAAAAGTGTCAATCCATCTATTTGGGGAATAACTTTTAGGAGGACCCTCAATATTTCGTAGCAAGAGAGGTTTCAATGTCCTGAACAACGTCATACTCATCGGTTCATCTAAGAACTATTTTTTGTAATTTTACATCTATATAATACTTTTACGAAATCATGCATGTTTATTATTGAAAATGATTTATTTAGCAATTTTACCCCAATGATACAAACGGTATCACCATATCAAAGCCCAACAAGTCAAGCAAAGCTAGCGGGGATACGAACAAACCTCCCCCCTTTACAAAACTCACAATTTTTCTTTGTATGCATTCACTAGGACTGCGAAATCATTAAACATACTATATACCCATGGAACAAACATTGTTCAAGAATACGATTCTCAGAACCGTTGAAGTTGCCAACATCTGCTATCAGCACGCATATGTAATGCTTTGTATGTCACAATGCTCCACGTAGTCACAACGCCGCAATATGTTGTCAGCTAAGAAAACTCTACTGTCATTTTCTATTTTATTTCTTGCATAAGGCTACCATTTTGCCTTCCAAGGTTAAGCTCCGCCTCCAACTGCGTCTGCATTGCATAAGGCTACTGTTCTGCCTTCCAATCTGTGTAAGGCTACCATTCTGCCTTCCGAGGTTAAGCTCTACCTCCAACTGCATCCGCACTGTATAAGGCTACCATTCTGCCTTCCAATCTGCATATGGCTGCCATTCTACCTTCCAAGGTTAAGCTCTTCCTCCGTCTGCATTCGCATCTTTGCATAAGGTTACCATTCTGCCTTCCGAGACTAAAAACCTTGTCTCCATCTACATCTGCATTGCAAAAAAATCGCCTCATACTACATCTGCATGGCTGAAAGATCGCCACATACTACATTTGATTGCTACATACTATATCTTACTGCATCCATACGGCTGAAAGATCGCCACGTACTACATCTATACGGCTGAAAAATTGCCATATACTACATATGAACGGTTGAAAGGTCGGCACGTACTGCATCTAGTCTGAGGATGCCATTTCTAATCGCCAGAAGTCAACATTCATGATCCAACGAGAATTTGCATCATCTTTGAATTTGCGCACAATATATGCTTGCATTGCTCATTTGCAGATAAACTGGTGAGCAACGACCATCCCAGCAGGAGCAATTCTTCTCTGGTGCCCGCATTACCAAACTTAACCATTCCCGTAAACCTATCACTCATCCGGCTCTAGATATTGCATCCTTCCTTGAAAAGCCTCCATAGGTACACTTCGCCGACGGATCCTGAACTACATATGACCTGATTCCTGTTAAACCATGGATATGTAGGCAACATAAAAGGTACAGTGTGGCGTAACCCTTTCTAACTATTTCGCTCGGTTAAACTTGGGCATCATTTCTTTACCCAAAACTCTTTCATTCTTCCCGAGGTAAAGATGGATAGTTGTTGATACCCAATTTTTCCCTATATATTTTTAATATGCAAAATACCTTCAAAATAACATATATGCATACATAATCAAGCCCAAGTGTTTTATTATTTTTTCCATAATTTTTAAAGGTTTAAATTGACTTATTTTCCCCCTTTTGTCCATAAAATCCCTAATAATTATTTCCAAGATGATTATCTTGAGAATTCTTCTATTGGGTTTTTATATTTATGCTAAAATATAGCTAAGGTAATTTTTAAGTATTTTTACAATTATATTTAGTATTTTTTTAAAGCTAAATTGCATGAAATTATAATATTAGCCATTTTAAGGTTTAATTATGTTTTATACTCATAAAATTGGATCCTACATTTTTAAATTGTTAATTATGTATTATAAATCACTTTCGTACTTTAAATTTATTTTTAGAAACTATTTGCTATTTTTTATAAATTAAAAAGGGAAAACTGCTATTTAAATAACAGCCCCTTTTGTATTTCAATTATAGCCTAAAATCAAACCCCAATTCCCAACACAATTATACCTACTGGACGAAGCCCAAACTCATTTTTATAACCTGACCCACCTACCCACTCTAATCTCGACCGTTGATCTCGCAGATCAATGGTCCCCATTACCCTTACCATTTTTAAACCCAAACGACCCCCAAACCTAAATTATTTCTCATCAGTCCGCCGCCCTTTAATCCCCTCTCCTCTCCAATTCTCTCTGAAACCTAAAGCTAACCATAGACGTCGTCACTCTAATCCCCTTCAATCCATAGACTCTTACGGCTGTTTGACATGTATAACGGTCTCATATGTCTCTTGGTGGCCCGCTTTTATGATTTCATGGATTGATCTAGAAGAGATCTGGTCCAGTCCTTGCTCAACTTCTATCCGTGGTCTTTTTTCGGCCGTCCATGGCTATTCGAGTCAGATCCTTGACTTTTCCGGCTAGATTGGTAACTTTTCAAAGTTTTCTTACTTTTTCTGGGTTCTCAGAAACCCTAGCCTTAAAGACCTATGATCTTCTCTTAGATCTGTGCATGTCATGAACCTTTTGGTGTTTTTTCAAAGGTTTTTCCAATTTTTCAAAGTGACTCTTCGTCTTCAAATATTAGGGCTTTCTCAACCTCTTTTAAAAAACTTCTCTTCTGATTTTCAGTATTGTCGTATGATTTTACTTTGTTTAAACGGTTCTCTTATATTTTTCTTCTTCTCGGTTCATCGTGTTGAAAACCCTAAGTGTTTTGGTTCTATCCGGGGTTCTGAAATTGTCTTTGTTTACTTATTTATATGCCTGTTTTGATTGGGTTCTTTATGGTAAGTCATTTTACTTTGTTTGCCTTGAATGATTCTGAGTTCTTACAACTTTTTAACTCGACTTTGTTAAAACCCTAATTTCCTAAAAAAATTCTCACTTGTTATTGTGAGTTTAAATACTTTCTTTACTTGTTTTTATGTGTTAGTTTGATCTTATTTACCTGTTACTATGTGTTAGCCCTGACAATATGACATTGTTGATTACCATGCTTCGAGTAGTCCCTAGCCTGCTCATGTCACTTCTCTATGTTTTTGTTCATCTAGTTTGCTCCTATTTGTCAATATGCTTGACCTGCATGTCTGATACGCCTATTAATTCTTTTCAATTTTTATGCTAAATTGCAGAATCATGATTCTTTCTTGATTGATCTTGATTTCCTCAAGTCACGACTGATTGCAAATATTTTCTTATTAAACCCTGATTTCACTCGTTTTGATAAATTGATTGATTCCCTTCCTTTGCTGTGATGTTTCACCCCTGCTGAATCCTTTCCAAAAATTAGGTATATTTTGTACTTAGACTCAATTATATACTCTATATTCTTACTATCCCCTATATGGTCAGAAATAATCTTTCTCAAATTGATTTTCTTTCTTCAATTACTCATGTTAGTACCTGTTAAGCAATAATTCCCCGATTAAAGGGAAGTACTTGTATTAATTGATTCTTATTGTGAATATTTCCATATCTGTATTTTTCTACTCGTTTTTAAAGCTATAAATACCCTACCCTCTCTTCTTTAAACAGACAAACAACTGATTTCAAAACACAAACTTACACATTTAAACTCTCTTTCTTTCTCTAGTACTTGTGCTACTGCTTTATCTAGTTGGCCGAAAGCCAAGGCTAGACTCTAAAATTCTGATTGCCTTACTTCTCTTTTGCTACACATTGCTTCTTCAACTGGTATGTCCCTAGTTTACATTCTAAAACTCAAACCTATGTGTTAACTTATTGTCAATCACTGTCTCTTTCTGCAATGACTTAATGACTCATGTTGTTGCACTTTTGGTTACTGCTTTACTCAGCATGCTTAAACTTCTGCCCTCTTTTGTTCAAATGTAATTAGTATGTTTAGTTGTTCCTGTTTATGTCCTTAAACCAGCGTATCTACTAATGCACTTGATTCATGGCTAATTATGTGTTTTAATCTGGACCCTCTGTGTCCTTAACCCCTACTTCCCTAGTTGAAACTCCTAAAAATGTACTCCTATTTGAACTTGTTCTCTGTGTTGTTGTTTCTCCTATCCACTTTCCCTTTCAAAAAACTATTTCACTAAGCAATCCTTCTACTGTTTTTTCAAACTTATTTCAAACATGCTGCTTTCAAGATTGTTTTCCAAATCTACTCCTTTGAGTCTATGTCAAGCACGTTCACTATACTCTTAGGTTATTAGGTTCTGCCCCTGTTGTATTAGCTTTTCTTTGGGACCCTTGAGCTCCCTCTGAACTTGGACACATGAAATCTGGCCTTTCCACACTGCAGTTACTCTATCTTGGCCAGAAAATCTGGGTGTGAGCACTGCCCGGGATCCCTTGAGGTCCTTAGGCAACTCTAACACACCTAGATATGAGGGAAAGCTGGAACAATATTAGCATTTGAGCTGGTTTATTAATTAACTCAGAGATAAGTCATAATTAGGCTTCTTATAGTTGTAACTTCTTATTTTTCATTTTTGTTTATGTAATTCAATCTCATGGTCTGTAATAATTTGTAAACGAGTACTCTAGTGGCTAGTGAAAAGGTTTGGTGAAATATGTATGCTATAGTTGTTAAAGGGTAGAAAATATATTATTAGGTTTATATTAAAAAATTACGCAATAGAAACCATGCTTAGCGTTCATGTATGCATTAGAAATCATGCTCTTAGGACCTTTGTTCTTTCCTCAACACTTCATTCATTAGTCCATGTATGTCTATCACTTAGAAATCCTGCTCCTAGGACAATAACAACACTGGTATAAAAGGCTGTTATTTCACAAATCCTACAACTCTTATGTACATTTAGAAATCATGCCTAGGGATTCTATTTTCCACAATCTTGTAATTTGCATATTAGATACCATGTTCTAGGATCTTGTTTGCATTTTTCTTAAAAATGCCTAGTTAACTATTAACTCTTGAAAAGGTAGTAAAGTAATAATTTTCATAATGTGACGTTTTCCAACAATCTCTGGAATTAGACAACATGCTCTTATGGTAAAATAATCTCCAATTATCTCAAAATTCTGAATAACTGCTGCATATTACTTTTATGCCTCGGCAAGCCTTAGGTATTACCCTTAATAAAATTAGAAATGCCTTTGTTTAGTTATCAACTGTTAAAATCAGTAAGCAAACCTTATTTGGACTTCTTTTTTGAGTCATGTGATAAATCTGGTTCTGATGTTATCACTCAAACACCCTGCTTTAGGATTTTAAATTTTGGACTTAATTGTATATAAGTCATGTTATCTATTTGCAATATCTGGGGAGGTATATCTGAACCTTCAATTTATTATCAATATTTTCCGCCTTTAAATGCAGTCCTACCTATTTTGTATGTCGTCTTATTATTTTGCCTTTAAACTTGAGGGGCTGCCCAGAACCTTCTTCTTATAGGATAGGAGTCCTAACCTCCATGACTGATAGGAAGGGAGGGGTAACAACATGCAATAAGAATCGAGACCAACCCTCGCTTTAGTTACCTTCACCGGTGGGAAAAGGGTAGATATGGATATGATGATCGGTGTGCTAATGCCACGCATAGCCCCTTTCTAAGGAGTGATTACTGGACATTGTACTGATGTGATCCATATTACAATCAAACCTAGGATCCTTCTACATTCATAGGCATGCTTAGATTATAAT
This sequence comes from Nicotiana glauca, assembly GCA_026770625.1. NCBI lineage: Eukaryota > Viridiplantae > Streptophyta > Magnoliopsida > Solanales > Solanaceae > Nicotiana > Nicotiana glauca. Next base: position 32,267 of record MU727378.1, read on the forward strand.
TATTTTCAAAACCTTGCTTTTATTACTCGCTTTCAAACGCTTGTGTATTTCTACCTAAATCCCCTGCTATGTGATCCTTACTTATGTATTTGCTAATTGCACAAATTAACAAAAATTATCTGGCCGGGAACCACACTAGTGGATCCTGAGGGGTGCCTAACAGCTTCCCTTTAGGATAATTTTAAGCCCTTACCCTAACTCTGATTATCAAATGTAATTGTAGATGAACCCTATAGGTGCCCTAACGCACCTTCAAAATCATTAGGTGGCACCTCATAAAAAATGCAATACCCGATTCCCAAAAGGAAATGAGTCATTACACCTCCATGAATGTCGAAACTCGGATTCCTCTTCGCGGAGGGGAAAAAGGGGGCGCGACACGCATTCTTCATAAAAATTGGTCACTCCCAGTATTTTTTAAAAGAAAGTTGTTTCTGAATCTTTTCACTTACATACTATTTTACCAAACTCTTTAAAAGTCATCATACACTCTCACATTAGTCATAAAATATTAGGTTCTTCCTCTGTGGCATGTATACTGCCTTGAGATCCTTGAGATCTCTCTGAACTCTGGCATGTCTGAGCTAGCCTTTCCACACTACACCTAAATCATTTATTGTTTCAGAAAAGGTCTAGGTGTCAGCACTGCCCGGGATCCTTGAGGTCCTTAGGGAACTCTGACACACCTAGACGTGATACTGTCTAATGGAACTTTGGCATTTGAGGCTATTGGAGGCTTGAAAGTCATCTAGGCCTACTGAAGGCTCCCTATATATTAACTCATGTTCGTTTATGTACTTTAATTCATTTGGTTTGTAATAATTATTGTAAACAACATTGGGGTAACTATTGAAAAAGGGGTGGGTAGTTATATACATGTTGTGTAAATTGTGTAGATACCATGCCTATATGGTTGTGTTAATTCGAATGTATTTGTTATGTTTGCTTTACAATAGTATAGACCATGCCTATATGATCTAAATTGGTTTAATAATAGAGATTATGCCTATAGGGTTGTGTTAATTCGAATGTATTTTTTATGTTTCCAGAATATTAGAAATCAAGCCTATAGGATCTAAATGGCTTTATAATTGGATATCATGCCTATAGAGATAAGTAGTTGAAGTTCAGTTTTTGTTAAAACATGTATTCACATTGGTCTTCTTACATATCATGCCTATAAGTTCAAGAGTCAGCTATAATAACTAGATATCATGCCTATAGAACATAAAATCAGTTTAGTTAAACAAAACAGTTCAATTCATGTTAGTTCATTTTCAATTGGTTTAATCAACTATCTGTTTCTTTAAATGAGTTTTCAAACACTACGGTACATTGATACCGCTAGAAAACATGTATAGGATATCAAGTTGTTCGTTTTAAAAATTGTTCGCTATTTTACTGCATCCCTATTCAATATAGATACCATATTTTTAGGACGTCACTGATACACATTTAGGCGAGCCTCTACGGCGATTTAAATTCCATAACTATTAAATTGTGCTTTGTTATTTAAAACTGTTCAGATTTAACAGTTCTAAAAGGAGTACGCAACCTAAATAGGTCTTTTATACTTTGTCCTAATTCAATACTGCATAATCCCTGCTCACCTAGATATCATGTTCTATGATTTTCTCTTAAATACCTGACTGTTATTTGAAGACATGCATTTATTTTTTATATTTGTGGAGGTGATTGTGAGCCTATAATATGTCCTCTTCGAATGCAGTCCTAATTATTCTTGATTGACACCTAGATTTTTAACCTTTAAAACCTTAGGATGGTCGAGAACTGTCCAAAAAGTAGAGGTCCTAAATACCTCCAAGGCCACGAGGAAGGGATGGGTAGTGCACACATAGGATATTTTCAAGGTTTCTAGAACGCATTAGGCTCTGACCAAAGGGAGGGAATTGGATAGTAAGTATATGATGACTACACGCTAATGTCACTCGTAGCCCCTCATTGAAGAGTGATTATCGGGCATTGCGTGGGCTGATACTGTAGGCTAACCGACCTAGGATTCCTCTTTCCCAATTCCCGTTGTTTCAAATTTACTTTTTCTCAATACATGCAATTTGTTCATGTCCTTTCTTTGTCTCATTACTTGATTCATACAATGTCCACAGCGTGCCCTTATTTGCAATTATGTGTTTAAAACTATTTATTTGTTAAAAGGATTAATTAATAAGTATATGCTTGGTCGGGACCCACCGTTGTGGACCGACATGGGTGCCTAACACCTTCCCCTCAAGGTTATTTTAAGCCCTTACCCTAAATCTCTAGTAATGTAAACTAGTCTAAGAGTTAATCGCTCTAGGTGCCCTAACGCACTATAATCTGTTAGGTGGAAATTCTTCAAAATACCCAAATCCTAAAAGGAAATGAGTCATTACCCCTATGAACGTGGCAGCATGGCAACTCTACTGGGGATACCTTTAGGCTCTTACCATAACAAATTTATATTTGGTGAATTAGTCCAAGCATGCCTTATCCCGTACCCTTTCCCCTTATTTGAATTTAACTGCCTATTTTAAGCATTTATGATTCTTCATTTCCAAAACTGACTTGTCTCCTTGTTTTGTTTTTCTGTAACTGCCTTCAATTATTTAAATACTGCATTTATTATTTTTTACATGCAAATACTTGACTACGTGCTATTTATTTCTGCATAATTCATTCTTTACATCATATTTCACTCGTGCGTATCAAATCCTATAGCAACGCTTGAGGAGTGGTTGCGCTCTTCCTATTTATCACCCATAAATTTGGAAAGGATTATTTAAGGTAAAACTAGTCGATCAACGGTGCAGTCGATGGTTTTGTTCCTTTCCCCCTCAAGTTGTCCGCTTAAGGGTACCAGTCTAAAACCCCATAGTAACCTTACTCTGATCTAAATTGTGCATGTATCATGGTCAAACCTAGTCAAATTAATATGTTGTCCACATAATAATCCTTTAAGACGAGCCTCCAAAAAAGTCAATCGGGGTTTTCATAATCCCAATGGACACAACCATGTTATGTGCATTAATTTGGAGAACTAAATGCCAATATGCTAATCATGAATATATAAATAGTCGAGTCTGGTGGGGAGAAAGGCTTAACCCTTTTTGTTTTGCAGAAAATGAGGCACGAGGTCCCCAAATTCGGTATGGTTAGCAACTTCCCACAATTGCTTCTAGATTGGTTGGAGGACCTTTCCTCAAGTGAATAGAAACATGTAAGAAAGTACCTGGGTAACTTGCCCTCTCCGCTAGACAGTGAGCCAAACAAAAGGTTGATCGAGGCTGCCACTTTATTCTATGATAGTGAAAGGGCTGTGTTCAATTTTGGCGACATAGAAAGGACACGACTTCTAGGAGAAATTGGAGGGCTTGCTGGATTGACTAAGGATAGCTTCGGGTTATTGGTGTCAGAGAACCGCACTGGTAATGGGTTTCTAAAGATAATGGGGCTGAAGAAAAATGCTGACTTGGTATTCCTAAAGGAATCTTACATACCCTTTGATTATCTGTATGAAAGGTATGGCCATAGCAGGTCCTACCGTACCTACCATGATGAGCTCTCTCTCACTACTCTAGGCCACATCCACCGCAGGATGTTCGTGTTCATTGTATGCTTCTTGGGCTTGATAGTGTTCCCAATGAAAAGGGAAAGAATCCACACTAGGTTGCCCATGGTCGCCAAGACTTTGATGGAAAGGATCAATGGACAGACATACATTATAGAGCGCTGTCAAAGAGTGGTCCAACATTTCAAAGGTTGTAACCTATTGCTGCATTGTGGTTATTAGAACATCTTCAGATGGGTAATTATCGCCAAGAATTTCCATGAAGGGCTTGGAACAACCATATTGCCTTCCACCACCTCAAGCGGATGACTTACATTCCAGATAGGTTTGCTCAACCAAAAAATGCAAAATATTGGGTAGAGTTCTTCCTCAATATGACTAAGGAACATGTATAATGGATGTTTGAATGGTTCCCAATAGAGAGATTCATCATCATATCAGGGACGCCCAACACTTGGTGCTGATTGGTTTGAGAGGGATATACCCTTATGTCCCTATCCAAGTTATAAGGCAAGGAGGCACGAAATAGGTTATACCATGGGTTTTTAAGACGATTCATTTTAGAGCAAACTTCCAAGACAACAGCGTCCCTTACATGTGCCAAGATCAGCACATATGGCACTGCAAGATCATTGTTGAAAAGAAAATCTGTTGAGCCCGACAGGTATCATGCAGGGTGCGAACTTCTCTACCCAGCGTGGTTAGAAGACAATCTAAAAGGAATGGTGATTCTAGGAACCGGTCGAGAGAATAAAATCATAGACGAAGAAGCTGAAGCTCAAGTCAAATACAACAGGCTGCGAAAGAGGTTCCACGACTCTAAGAATGAGCTCCGGGAAATACATGAGAGGAATGTGAGGTTGATCGATGAATGGAAAGAAATGGCAGCCACTTCCAATAGGAAACTGGAATATCTAGAGGGAGGAATAGTGGAGCATGAAGGTAAAGTCATAAAGAGGATCGAGTATTATCAGAATGCTGAAGGAGCTGAAGGAGGACATATGGCCATGGACTACTTGCTACTGGGTCTACATGAGTTGGGGGACCTGTATGATGGAGTTAGAAAGACCGAATCTGGGGAAGGACCTTCTGGGACCAAATAGGCTAGATTTATTTACTTTCCTAAAATGTAATGCTGGTCCAAGAACAAGTGAAGTTGTTAAGAATGACAAATGAACTCAGTCATGGACCGGGGCCATAACGTGAAGCACAATCATGATCAACCTATACATGTGAGATGCACATGAAAGAGATAAGTCCCATTGATCAAGTAGCAATATCTCATGAGCTGATCGAAAAGGTTGTGTATTGGATAAGGGGAGAGAGTCTCCTTATATGAAGAGAACACAATCCGGATAAAAGATTGTGTTGGAGTTTGAGATCTTCAAGGACTCAACAACGATAGAAGATCAGCCATTGATTCCCAATCAAACTCTAATTACTAGCCCATTAAAAGATAGTGATTATTCTTTTTTATAGGTATTGCACAAACGCAGAAGTGAAACTAAATTGAGAGCAAAAGAGCAAGGTGATTTTGCAACTAGTTTATGTAATATTTGAGTGTGCAGTCTTGAAGCTACTTGAACGAGATAGAAGAACCAATTTCATTGTGTCTTTCTTTATTTCTAGTTCAATTGTAGTAGGTGATTTAAACTTCTACCTATCAGCTTTCATAGAAGCAATTGTATTAGGTATTTAGAATGTTCATGTTATATGCTAACTTGAAGTTGTCGCAACAGTTAAGGTTGTGTGCCACAACGGGGTTAGAGTTAATCCTTAGGTTTACAAAGGGTATTGTAAATGTTGTTTTGGCTCAGTGATTTTAGTGAAAGTTTGAGAAAATCCTAGTGAGTAGTAGGTCGTAGTTTTTTCACCTTTTGATCTAGGTGTTTTCCACGTAAAAATCACTGTGTTCTTTATTTTGTGTACTTATTATTCCTCAAACAGTAGTAGTTAGTACACCTAGAAGAACCAGGTTCTTCTAGAGCGAAAATTGGGTACCACACAAATCACCCCCTCTTATGTGGTATGCCGTTAAGAACATCAATTGGTATCAAAGCAAGCTATCCTTAAAGAGGTTAACACCTTAGGAAAAGATAAAGATGAGTGCACCACCTTGGAACTGGGAAGGACAATCCACTGCTAGGCCTCCACTCTTCAATGGTCAGTACTACTCCTGATTAAAGAACAGGATGACAGATCATATCATCGGAGAGGACTATGAACTCTAGGACATAGTCACTGATGGTCCTTTGGCAACTACAAAAAAGAATATGGAAGGAGTGGATGTGCCAAAGACAAGAGCTGACTGTACTGCTGAAGATTTGAAGAAATGGAGAAAAATGCCAAGGCTAAGAAATGGCTTGTGTGTGGACTAGGTCCAGATGAGTACAATAGAATTCAAAGTTATACCATTGCTAAGGAAATCTGGGACACTTTGCAATGGCTCATGAAGGAACACCTCAAGTGAAGAGGTCTAGAGGAACACTGTTGTATTCTAAATATGAGAATTTCACCATGAAGGAAGGAAAAACCATCCAAGAGATAAATACAAGGTTCACCACACTAACAAATGAACTTACGCCTCTTGGAAGCATTATCCTTGAAGAAGACAAAGTTGAGAAGATTTTAAAAAGGGTTCTACCAGTCTCGTGGAAAGCAAAATTACTGCTATTTAGGAATCAAAGAATATTGCTTCACTTAAAATGGATGAACTAATTGGAAACCTTACTGCCTATGAAATGAGAAGACAACCATGAAAATGGATGTACCCAAGAATGAAAGAAGTCTAGCTCTTAGAATTGCTGAAGGTTATGATCTGAAGGATGAGGAAATGGCTATGATCACAAGAGATTTCAAAAAGTACCTGAGGAGAGCAAATGGTTTTTAAAGAGGTACAACCTTCAACTGTCACGCCCCAAAATTGAGGGACGCGACCGGCGCTCGACCAGGTAGCCCCAGCCAAGCGGACCTGGGTGCCTTTCCTATCCCACGTGTTACCCCGTGTTCCCATTATTCATTAATCAAAGGAAATAGCCAATTATAATTCCAAACCTTTTTACAGAACATAATTAACATACGTGGTTACATAGCGTGGTTTACAACTAACTTTCCCCAATGTACAAAATACACATTTACATAAGTTCACAACCCACATTTCCTGTCTACGAAGCCTCTAGGGATACAAAAGAGTGATACCATACTTGCCGGTAACAAGGCTCCGGCTATACCTTAAACAAAAACCAAAACAAGACTCCGGAATAAGAACGGCTTGAGCCACGTAGGGCCCCGAAAAGAAAGGGGCTCACCAATAATGCTGATGGAGAGTGAAGGAGTGCTACTACCGGTGGACTGGAGTACCTGCTATAGAGCCACCTACAATCATAATACAAATGTAGCGCCCCCGGCAAAAGGGATGTCAGTACATTTGAATTGTACTGGTATATATGAACAAACTTTACCCCAAGTAAGATCAATCACTACATAGATAACAAATAGTAATAGAATCAATAATCAAATGCACATGAAAGGTACAATCAAACCAAACAAGTTTACAATCTCTCCTTTTCCCCTTCAACATTTTCACATCAATGATTTCATAATCTTTTTCATAATTTCATTTCAATAGTGATTTCGATCACTTTTCCACCCTTATTACCTCGGCCACCCTTATTACCTCGGCCACCCTTATCACCACAACCCACACCTTATTACTTCGTATTGCGGTGCGCAACCCGATCCCACCGAACAAGTCACAATTCACAGACAGCACAACAACAACAACAATTCACATAGAACAACAACAATAATTCTCAAAGAGCAACCACAACAATTCACAATAATTTCTGTAGCCATCAATAACATTTCCATCATATTCAACAACTCATATGCAATTTAAGCCACCACAGTAATTATCCCAACAAGCCAAAATGTTATTACCACAGTTGTTCCAATTTTATCATTTACGATTTCCTTCCGTTATTTTTTTCTCCGTTCTTACCATATAACACTTTCACAATCACAATTGGTATATTGCCAATTTCATACACCATTATAGTGGGAAAACTTAACCAACAACATTCAAGATATATTAATAAGAATTCATGAAATAGGCCATCTTGCCCGTGAAACAACCAAAATTCACAACTAGTTCACATGTATACCTCAAAGAGCTTTTCCTTAAGTTACTACAACATTCCGGAAATTCTAACAATGCCCATCTACTTTGAGACATGACAAAATTGAACACAAATTAGGAAGATATTCATAATTCTAGCTCATTTGAGCAATTTATCAAACACTAGTTGAGCATCATGATTTCAAATCTCTTTTACAAGATTCCCTTTATTTCCCA